>JAFVLL020013980.1:0-26265 GCA_021397915.2 Tor tambroides | reverse complement strand
GACAGCTCCCCCTTCAGATTGGGGGGAGAAAGACGGCCCAAACATATTCTGTCCATGGTGGAGTGAGCACACCCAGCACGACAAAGCCGGGCGTGACACTATCCAAAAACAATCAACAAATAAATTCCAACAAAAATGGCATCGGTCTCCCTACCTCCCCAAAAAGGTTATTATATACAGGGGCAATCCAGAATCTAGATCAGAGAACAGGCGGTAGTCAGTAGTACAAACAAATGGGCAAAATTGTCAGGATTTGTCTGTCTTGTCTTTGTTTCATGTTTCTATGTTTGTTTTGTGTTTGAGCACATGGTTCTGTCTTTGTTGTTGTCTGCCATGTGCTCCTCCTGTCCTGCCTCCTTGTTACCTGTTACCACGCCCCCTTGTTTAGTCCTTGTGGAATCCTCGCTTGTCACCTGTCCCTCTCCTTCTCTCTTTGTTTGTCTGAGTGTTGTCACCTGCCCCTCATGTCTCTGATCTCGTTTGTCTGAATGTTCTCACCTGTTCCTCGTGTTCTCCTCTCCTTTATATGGTTCTTCCTTTCCCTCTTGCTTTGTCAGTTCTTTATTTCTAACCTGTTGTGCCTACGTCATTGTTTTTCTAGCTCTGTCTACCAGTCCTGTGATTCAGCGTATTCCCAGCCAAGTTGTTTGTTGCTCTAGTCTCTCGTCGGTCCCTAGTCTTGTCTTGTCCTGTCCTGCAGACTGAGATCCTGGTCAGCTCCCTTTCCCTGCCACGCAGCTAATCCTGTGCAGGACCTGTGAGACCTTGAGTGTGGAGTGGCTGCGTCACATGTTCCAGTCTGGCCCCCACTGCTAACCACCGGCCTTGAGCTGCGCAGCCTTCCCTGCTCTCTGGTGGACTACCATCCTGGGTTGGACTCTGGCCGTTCTCCCAGTCTGCCCATCTATTAGCCTCTCCCTGCCTATTGTTTGGACTGTGTTCACTCCCCACCTCACCCTCTCTCGTCTTGTCTGCAAGTTTGTTCAATAAATCTGTTTACACTCATTCTGCATTTCAGTCCTCCCTCCAGATCCCTGACAAAAGTAAACTAACAAACAACAATCGATCTCTCTCATGGGCAAACACACACAGATATTCTCAGGCTTACTAACACATATAACTAACTAGCAGAATCAACAAGGCAGAGCAAACAGCGAGCGAGCACAAAGCTAAAGTAGGAAGTGATGACGAAGTCTCTTATAGGCAGTCAGGAGTCAGCTGACCAGGCAGGGTGTGGCACCAATTGGACTGCAGGAACCAATCAGACTTCCTCCTGCACAGAAACACACAAAAACACCTCCCAAACAAAAGACAACACAGAGAAATAGAACAAAAGGGACATAACACCCCCATACACAAGAGTAAACGTGTCATGTTTATGAACAAGTTCTTGACAGAGAATCGGCAATAACATTATCTTTGCCCTTCTTATACTTGATGTCCAAGTTAAAATCTTGACAGATTAAAGCCCAACGTATAAGCCTTTGGTTTTTGTTACAGAACTTTTGCAAAAATACAAGAGGGTTGTGATCAGTAAAAACTTCAACAGGTTGTGAACTTGAACCAACATAAACTTCAAACTGTTGGAAAGCTAACAAGAGGGCGAGGGCTTCTTTCTCAATGGTACTGTAGTTACACTGATGGCGATTGAACTTCTTAGAAAAGAAACACAAGGGGTGATCAATTCCATTTTCATCTTCTTGTAGCAGTACAGCACCTGCTCCAGTACCACTAGCATCAACCTCCAGTTTGAAGGGTTTGGAGAAGTCAGGGGTAGCCAAGATTGGGTAACAAATTCTTTAAAGAATCAAAAGCAACTTGACACTGAGGAGACCAAACAAATGGAACAGCTTTTCGGAGGTTGTCAGTAAGAGGTTTCACTACATCAGAGAAATTTCTACAGAAACTTCTGTAGTATCCTGCCATGCCCAGGAAGCGACAGAGTTCTCTCTTTGTCTGAGGTACGGGAAAATTTATGATGGCACTGACTTTGGCTCCTATCGGTCTTACGGTACCCTGGCCAACTTTTTTTCCTAAATATTTAACAGTAGCAAGACAGAATTCACATATGGCGAGGTTCAGTGTTAAATTGGATTCTTTGAATCTAGTGAATACTTCTTCTAATGTTTTCAAGCGACTTCCCCAGGTTTCTGAATAACATACAACATCGTCAAGATAGGCTTCACAATTTTTCACATTGGACAGTACTTTACACATCAAATGTTGAAACGTTGCTGGAGCATTTCGATGGCCAAAAGCTAACACCTTATACTGTAAGAAACCATCTGGAGTAGCGAATGCTGAGGCACGTTCTGTAAGTGGCACTTGCCAATAACCCTTGTGTAAATCTAATTTGGTTACAAACTTAGATCTTCCAATTCTGTCAACACAATCTTCTATCCATGGGAGCGCATAGGAATCTGCTTGATTAACTTTTCAGTAGTCGGTACAGAAACGTGAGGACCCATCAGGTTTAGGGACCAACAAGCAGGGTGAGCACCAGGGACTAGAGCTAGGAACAGCTAAACCATGCTAGGAACAGCTAAACCATGCACTAGACACAGTATGGGTAATATTCAGATCGTTCATTGCTTTACGGAATATACGCGAAGTGAAATTTGTTCCTTGGTCAGATTGAATAACCTTTGGTAGACCAAAAGTTGTGCAAAATGTCACGAGGGCTTTCACAATGTTGGGGGACTTCAAAGAGCGTAATGGAACGGCTTCGGGAAATCTGGTAGCAGAGCACATCATAGTCAACAAATACACATGTCCTGATTTAGTCTTGGGCAACGGTCCTACACAGTCGATCACAAGCTTTTCAAATAGTTCATTTAACACAGGAACTGGCTTTAAAGGTGCTGGGGACACAACCTGATTAGGCTTTCCTGCAACTTAATAAGAATGACATGAACGGCAATACTGTGACACCGAGGATTTCATTCCTGGCCAAAAGAAATGTTTCAAAAGGTTATGATAGGTCTTCCTGACCCCTAGGTGTCCTGAAAGTTCGTGGTCATGGGCTAGATTTAGTACATAACCATGGTAGGACTGTGGAATGACAACTTGAAAAACTGAACTCCAGTCATGTTTTACTTTCTCGGGACTCCACTTTCGCATGAGTACACCATCATCTAGAAAATATGCAATTGCATGTTTAGGCAAATCAGACTTAGCTATCACAGAGGATTTATAGGTTAACAGTGTTTCATCAGCGTTTTGAGCACTGATTAATTGTTGATCTGGAGATTGACTTGGGCAATCTAAGACTTTCCATTTCTTTGCCCTTATAAATTCCTTCACTGAACTGGCAGGGTGTTTTGGGTCATTGTCCTGATGCAATATGAAGCACTTCCCAATGAATCTGGTGGCATTTTCTTGAATATTGGTAGGCAAGATGGTTTTGTACCCTTCCGAATTCATTCTGCTACTGTCATCATACATTAAGTCATCAGTAAAGTTGAGAGGGCCTGTTCCAGAGACAGCCATGCATGCCCATGCCATGACACCACCTCCACCATGCTTTACAGATGAGGCTGTATGTTTGGGATTATTTGCAGTTCCCTTTTTTTCTCCACATTTTTGCTTTCCCATCATTTAGATAAAGGTTCATCTTTGTCTCATCGGTCCATAAACACAGTTCCAAAACTCTTCTGGCTCACCTTTATGCTTTTTTGCAAACTCTAATCTTGCCTTTCTATTTTTGGTGCTGGTCAGAGGTTTGCATCTTGCTGTGTAGCATCTGTAATTCTGTGTCAAAGTCTCGTGAGGACAGTAGATTGTCAGAGCATCACCCCAGCTTTCTGGAAGTTGTTGGTGATTTTACAGACACGTCTTTTATGGTTCATTTTCACAGCTTTTATGATTTGCCTGTCATCAACCACTGTTGTTTTCTCAGCTGATCAGGTAGTTGTTGGTTGCTGGTGTCCCTGGTGGTTTCCAAACTCTTGATTTCTCCATGCCCTTTGTTTTTGCTAGAGCTCTAATTGACTTCCTCTTTTCTTTTAGCATCCAAATTGCTTGCTTTTCTCTCAAAGTCAGCTCCCTCATCTTCATCCTGATTCGTGTGTGTCATCATCAAATGCAAGATTCAGAATGCAGAAGTAATGGATATAACTGATACGACACATTCCATGCTTTTAATGTCTGAAGAATTAATGCAACAGGACACAGCTGATCACTTAGAAAGACCTGTGAGGCAACTGTTCCAATACTTATGCTCACATCAGATAGAGGGATGAAACTCTAAAAGTGCTGAACTTCTTAGCTGGTAAAACATCTATGTGTTGAATCACCCAATAATAAAATGTGACATTCTGTAGTTTTGTCTCATATTCACAATCATATTTGTAAATATCTTGACTCCACAGCCAACAGAGCAATTTTGTCTTTACTGTTCCAATACTTTTGGAGGGCACTGTAAATATATATATATATTTATATTTATTATTTTTTTAATTTTTGATTTTTGTGATTTCTTTTTTGAAAATCAAACAAATGCTAAAATAAATTTAGGCATATAATATATAATATACATATAATATACAGAAGCCTGCGAGTACAGTATGTGTTATATTAATTTCCATGCTCTTTCCCATTTTAATGGAGAACCAAAAACAGGTGTCAATTATTTCTGTAGTTTCACAAAAGGAAAGGAAAGGAAAGGAAAGGAAAGGTGGCATTCCCTCATTTACTGTCAATAGAGTCATAAAACACAGGCAGAATATCTGAATGAGAGGAAGCACAGTATCAGATGAAGAGACAAGCAGACTTTCCTCTAACAAAGACATCAGAGCTTGAGATCCATGTTTAATCTTCCTCTCTTTCCACAGAATAGATGTTTTGTAGAACAACTGTAAGCCAGTCTGAGCTATATTGTTTTTAGAGTGTCAAATATGCATAACAATTCTTTATGTCTACAGGAGCTGCTGTTAAGCTGCAATATGTTCACAAATCTCACCTAGTATAATGTAATATCTTAAAGGGACAGTTCACTTAAAAATGGAAGTTCTGTCACTGATGTTGTGATTTATTTATGGAACACACATAAAAAATTCTAAAGATCTTTTTTATATGTTGATGGTTTACAGGCTGTCAAGCTCCAAAAAAAAAAACAAACAAAAAAAGCCACCATCGAACTCAATTACTAAAGCTGCAGGTTCGATGTCAGTAACACCAAACATTTTTGGTTCTTCTTCCTCTCGTAACCAGACATCATGTATCTGCCGTATTGAATTCACGATCTGCAGTGAAGGGTGTATTTCAGTGAACACCAAGCTATCGATGAAGTCTCAGCTAATGGAGAATGTTCTCAGAATATTCTGGCAATGTTCTCTCAAAGTTATGAACAAACGTTCTTCCAGTAACATTAATAGAACATTTGTTCACATTTGCCTGGTCGTTAATAATGTTTGCTAAATATTAGCACAAAAATGTTATTTATATGTCATTCATGGTACTTTTTTTTAAAAGTGTTTTAGTTTAGTTAGAATTTTTTTTTTTCAAAACGTTGCTACTTGTTTCAGAACGTTCAGAGAACATTTAAAAGTAACATTTCCGTAATGTTTGAAAACTGATAAAACGGAATGTTTCCTTGACGTATAACCAAGAAAAAGCATTTTAAAACGTATTTAAAAAGTCAACATGAATTTAAAACGGGCCCCATTTACTTTGTTAATGCATGTTAACGCTCTTATTGTTAATTATCTGTTTAGAGATTCACAGTATTAACATAATGCTGATAAATCCAATTTCCCAAGAAAAAAAAAATTTAAAATAATTCTAATAACAAGTCAAAACAAATTACAAATTGTATTATCAGTGTGCCAGTTTAAGAGAAAGTTGTTTTTTTTTTGTTTATGTTTTTTTTATTAAATTGTTGTACAACCATATGGCTTTAATGTTTGCAAAAATGATTTACCTATTTCCAGGTTTAAAAAAAATCAAGAAAAATCCAATTATTTAAAACAATTATAATAACAATTCAAAAATATAGCTGCAAGCAGCAGTGACGGGGCCAAGCACTCCAGCGGCAAAATTAGGAGCTAAGCATAGCATGGAGCATCAGACCAACTGCAGAAATGAGTAATTGGAGCCATTTAGGATGATTTCAATTGAAATGGCTGAAAAATCATAAACACAACCTCTAGTAATATGATTAAATGGCTTATTACTTTTGACCACCAGGTGGCGTGTGTTTGTGTTTACAGAAAACAGTGCACGTTTGAATATAGAACATAATAACAGAATATTCATTTTGGGGTGAAATGCTTCTTTAACTAACTTAATTTAAGACTAATGATGAAGCCATTTTTAGCAATGCAAAGGTTTGCTGAAGCCCAGAGAAAGCAGACAGCTGATCTCGTGTCTTTCCTCCTCCGCAGCAGCAGCAGTGGTTTAGATTGTCAGACTCTGTCTGCGCCTCCTGCTAGAAAGTTGTGATGAATCCTTTCCAATTTCACTTTCCGCTGTGTGGAAATGAGTCAATCAGTGCATTGTGCTTCAGAAAAAAATTGGCCGTGAAATAAATTCAATCCGTGGAAAATGGCTGCTCTTTAGCAAGAGAGAGACTTGAATATACCATCACCTAATCTGAATACCGTCAAACCGTTGCCAGATTTTAGGAGGGTTTAATTCCTTTCCATATCTAATATTTGCTCTTGTGCATGAACCTAAAATCTCCACTAATCTTTGCATTGCAGTATGCAGGCTTGCTTTACAGTCAATATTCATATGCATTGATCAGCAGTGATTTCCATGACATGGACGTCCCTCTGGAGGAATGGCTGCCATAAATAGCAGCTGATGTGTTTGTGATGTTTGCACCCGAGGGGCATCGGCTTTAATCAGTCGTTCTGTACACGAGCCGCACCGTTAATGTTGAGAATCCATGTCATTTGTGTGGAAATGAACTTACGCTATTCATCACTTCTACATACTGGACGTGTTTGAAATGAATTTTATGAATGAGCATTTTAATGAGTCGACAGCGAGAGTCAAACTGAGAAGGTGATTTCTGTACAGTAATTATGTTCTGGCAGGAGCTTCTGTATGTCTGCAGTGTTTGGGAGCCGGTAAATGCAGGGAAATTGTGCTGCTCAATAAATGTAACGCTGCTGATAATGTAATGTGCTGCGTATCGATTGAGGCTCTTTTAAGCAATGTAGCCCTCTATAAATAATGAGTGGTAATGCTTTATTTTAGAGACCAATTCTCACGATTAACTAGCATGCATATTATTAGCATATTGGCTGTTTATTAGTACTTAAAAAGCACATTTTATTTTAGATCTCATATTCGGACCCCATACCTAAGCTTAACAACTACCTCACTAACTATCAATAAGCAGCAAATTAGGAGTTTATTGAGGTCGAAGTCATAGGTAATAGTTAGTTAATAGAGAGAATTAGACCTTAAAATAAAGTGTGACCTAATGGGCAATTTCAGTAATGAGAGACACATAAAAAAAGTTTTATTTTAGGCTCATAATTTTATTTATAATATATATATATATATATATATATATATATATATATATATGTAATATTTATAAAATAAAATGTATAATATAAAAAATGACAATTTTTATCTCTCCTTCAAAATAATTTTGAGTGTTTTACAAATATTTTAGGAATGTAATTTTATTCATATATAATATAATAAATATAATATAATATAATTAATATAGAATTTAAAGCAGTTTTCTTTCCTTCAAACATTTTGGGTTTGCACCTCATTTGATTATAAAAAGCAACAGAGATTTTTTTAGAGCAAAAAATCTGACTCTTTCTTGTTTTTAACAGCTCTCTTATACACAACCAAGCATACGTTTGCCACAACTGTTCATAATAAATTTATTTAAACTAAGGCTGTATTTTATGGAGGTTCCTACTGATTTAAAAATGTATCTTTGGGGTTTTGAGCTTATTTAAATATATGTAGCCCAGGGGCCTTCGTAATCATAAAGACAGATGCCTAAGGATGTTTTGTAGTGACATATATATATATATATATATATATATATATATATATATATATATATATATATATATACTTCTAGATTCTGTGCAACTCCATGTATGTCAAAGATGTTTGAGGCAAAATTTCAAAGGTTTGTGGCGAACGCTTTCTGAATAAAGGAGCAAAACCCCAAAAGTGTGCCCGTCCCCGTTTCACACATCATATCCAGACGCCGGTTTGGGTAACATATCACACACAAACTAACGAGCTCTAGAGCACAAATAATAAGCTGGCGCGACTGTAAAGTTCAGTGCACGCAGGAGGCTGCTGTTTATATAGGGCGCCATCACTTTACTGTCGTCAGGAATGGGGGTAATGCGGCTGATGATGGTTAATGAGCAGCCCTGCTCTCCTCCGTCTCGTAGGTAATTTGGGATGAGATGTTAGATGCCAGTTAAGATCTGCTGCTCTGACATTTGTCGCTGTCTGTGACACAAGGACTCTAAAAATAATCCTGGAGGAGATGCAGAGACTCAAGGGCTGCTCTCGTATCGCTTCATCTCAGTCCACATGATACCTCTATATATGAGGCGTTCATCCAGTTAACAGCCATTAACAGTCACATCTGTGTCAACACGGTGTTCGCTCAGCTGTTTGATTTCATAATGCTGCTCAAAAATGACATCCTTAAAAATATTGTTGTTGTTGGTTATTCATCCAGCATAAAGCGTCCCAGTTTACCTGAATTCATGTGAGATGTGTAATGTCTTAGCAAAACTATCCTCCATTAGCATTCACATCAGTCGTCCATAAATATTCAGTGTCCGAATCATAATTAACTCTAGAAAGCAAAGAAAAAATTAATTATAGTTTTAGAAAAAAAATTAAAAGGACAAGTGGTTTGGAAAATGGATAGAAATGGCATAAATAACATCACTGCATGCTATTATAAAATCATTGCATGAAATATGCCCTTTTATCCCCCAAATACTGTAATATGTCCATTTTACTGTTGATTTTTAATAATAAAATTATTATTAGAGGTGACTCTCATTAAATTCCTATTACTGTAATACAGTTTTGTGTGTGTGTGTGTGTGTGTGTGTGTAAATCAATACAGTAATACAGTGATTTTTAAAAAGTTAAATGAGTAGAAGTTTAGTAATATTACAGTAATTTAGTGACAGTGGTGAGAATTAGATTTTGCAGTATGATAATATTATGCACTGAACTGGAGTAAAACAATAATGTAATACAGTGATTTAAAAAAAAGTTAAATCAGATATGTATTTAGCAATTTAGAAAATTTATTAAAATTACAGTAATCAGAATTAGATTTTGCAGTATGATAATGAATGCATACTGAACTGGAGTAAAACAATAATGAAATACAGTGATTTTATGTTAAATCGGTGCAAAATTATTTATATGGTGCATATGTTTACATTATTTTACAAATTTACATACTGGTGCATAAAGACAAGTCAGCAAAGGTAATATGGTAAAAATGTTACCTAATAAATATCACCTTTCCCAGCTGATTACTTGCATCAAGAATTACAAAATTGTTTTGTAGCTATTACAAGTTTCCTGAAAAGTCATGTTTAAATATGCAAATTAGTCCTTTTCTAATTAAATATGCACTAATTTTCATTCAATTCCAGAAATCTAAACTTTGGATGAATTCAGTTTTTGTTTAAATTTGTTGACATACTAGAGGGATTTTGCAGTTCTCTTTTTATCACTCCATAAATCTGAAAATACTGTCAACAGACAGAAAACAGATCTATCACCACCATATTTTTAGGAATGAAATGTGATAAAAATCAGTGTGAACAAACCCCTCAGTAAAAGCCTGAATATAGACAGGAATAAAACTGTAAGTTTGGTGTATGAAAGTGCTGCTGAAGTGGAGAAAAAAACTCAACAACTGCATATTATGTCCATATATTAAAGATATGGGATGGAATTGAAATCTACAGATGCAAATACAGGTGCATCTCAATAAATTAGAATGTCGTGGAAAAGTTCATTTATTTCAGTAATTCAACTCAAATTATGAAACTCGTGTATTAAATAAATTCAATGCACACAGACTAAAGTAGTTTAAGTCTTTGGTTCTTTTAATTGTGATGATTTAGGCTCACATTTAACAAAAACCCACCAATTCACATCTCAACAAATTAGAATACTTCATAAGACCAATAAAAAAAACATTTTTAGTGAATTGTTGGCCTTCTGGAAAGTATGATCATTTACTGTATCTGTACTCAATACTTGGTAGGGGCTCCTTTTGCTTTAATTACTGCCTCAATTCGGCGTGGCATGGAGGTGATCAGTTTGTGGCACTGCTGAGGTGGTATGGAAGCCCAGGTTGCTTTGATAGCGGCCTTCAGGTCATCTGCATTGTTGGGTCTGGTGTCTCTCATCTTCCTCTTGACAATACCCCACAGATTCTCTATGGGGTTCAGGTCAGGCGAGTTTGCTGGCCAATCAAGCACAGTAACACCATGGTCACTGAACCAGCTTTTGGTACCTTTGGCAGTGTGGGCAGGTGCCAAGTCCTGCTGGAAAATGAAATCAGCATCTCCATAAAGCTTGTCAGCAGAAGGAAGCATGAAGTGCTCTAAAATTTCCTGGTAGATGGCTGCGTTGACTGTGGACTTCAGAAAACACAGTGGACCAACACCAGCAGATGACATGGCAGCCCAAATCATCACAGACTGTGGAAACTTCACACTGGACTTCAAGCAACATGGATTCTGTGCCTCTCCACTCTTCCTCCAGACTCTGGGACCTTGATTTCCAAATGAAATGCAAAATTTACTTTCATCTGAAAAGAGGACTTTGGACCACTGAACAACAGTCCAGTTCTTTTTCTCCACAGCCCAGGTAAGACGCTTCTGACGTTGTCTCTGGTTCAGAAGTGGCTTGGTAGCCCTTTTCCTGAAGACGTCTGAGCGTGGTGACTCTTGATGCACTGACTCCAGCTTCAGTCCACTCCTTGTGAAGCTCTCACAAGTGTTTGAATCAGCTTTGCTTGACAGTATTCTCAAGCTTGCGGTCATCCCTGTTGCTTGTGCACCTTTTCCTACCCAAATTCTTCCTTCCAGTCAACTTTGCATTTAATATGCTTTGATACAGCACTCTGTAAACAGCCACACCTTTCAGTAATGACCCTCTGTGACTTACCCTCTTTGTGGAGGGTGTCAATGTTTGTCTTCTGGATCATTGCCAAGTCAGCAGTCTTCTCCATTATTGTGGTTTCAAAGAACAAGAGATACCCGGAATTTATACTGTAGGGATGGTCATTAATTGAAACTCAAATGTAAATATTCTAATATTTTGAGATACTGATTTTTGACTTTCATGAGCTGTAAGCTCTAATCATCAAAATTAAAACAAAAAAACTTTTGAAATGTTTTACTTTACATGCAATGAATCTAAAATATATGAAAGTTTCACTTTTTGAAATAACTTACAAGAAAAAATGAACTTTTTCACGACATTCTAATTTATTGAGATGCACCTGTAGATTGTGTAATAAAATTATAAACACTTAAATGTGTATTTTGAATGTACTGAATGTTTCATTAGACTGAAAGAAGACATGGAAACAAAAGAGATCAAAATAGGGCATGAAAAACAATAGTTTTGCCAGTCGTGTCTTGCATTAAATTATTAAAATGTGTGATTTTTTTTTTTTCAGTATGATAATGAATGTAATAAAATGTCATAATAATGCAAAAAAAAGTAAATAAATAAAAAGCCTTCATGGTTCTAAAAATATGTTTTTGAAATATGAGCCAAACATGTTCTTATTCAGCCTGTCGTGTGATCTCATGGTAATAAAACACTTACTTTAGATCACTAGTATGACAGAAGTAAACTACTCATTACTTGGATTTAAAACTCACAAAAAGTTAGTTAGTGCTCTTTAAAGTATCTGTAGTTGATGTAAGCAATACAATAAATGAGTGTCATTTTTTCAGCAAATCTTTTATGTTGACCAGCAGGTGAAATGAAAGCATTAAAGTGGTGTTTTCCTCCATTCACAGACTGAAGTTACATTAAGGGCTGTTTTTATTCAGCCCTGCACGGCTCCTGTTACCCGGAACAAGCCTGTGTGCTTCACATCGCTTTAACATTCATGTACTGGACTCACGCTCGCTGTTTAGTATGCGCCACAGCACAGCACGGCGCGCACTCGCTCCCAGAAAACAAACAGGAGTTAGTGGAACATATCTTTATTACCCAGTCAGCCCGGCTCAATTAATCACACCGGCGTGAATGCGAGGCCTACTGCTAAAATTAAAGCCAGAGCTTCCGTCCAGCTGGCTTGAGACGCACACACAACAGGAGGCAAACCAGGGACTGAGGAGCAGACCGAGTCAAGATCGGGGTGTTGTTGACATCAGACACAGAGACGTTTAAATGCTGATCGGGCTGTTTAACATTCACATGGCTGAAATATGGAGGGTGAAGGGAACACAGCTAATTTTAGCTGCAAAAGTATATGGAGAGCAGTGAACCTCACCATGACCCCTCTTGACCCTGCAGTGACTCTCACCGTTATATCAGAGCTTTCACACCATAACGCATTCGTTTCGTGTTTGTGAGTGTACAGAAACTAACGTGAATGCAAAAGAAAAATGTTTTCAGTCAATCCAGAGGAAAACAGAAGCCAGTTTCTGCCATGGAAAAAATAAATAAATAAATAGAGGCAATTGCAACTTTTTCATCTTACAATTACTTATTTTCTGAATTGAATGATATAAACTCAGAATTATAAGATTAAAATTTGCAATTGCCTTTTTTATTTTTTATTCCATGGCAAAACAAAAACAAAACAAAAAAAGTCCAAATTGTGAGTTTTGACTTTTTTCTAAAAATTGCAAGAAACAAAGTCCAAATTGTGAGATAAAAGTTAAGTTGCAATTATTTATTTATTTATTTTTTAATATATTTTTTTTCAGTGGTGGAAACAGGTCTCAATAAAAAAATAATCTTTTTTTCAATAAAAATGTAGAGTTCTTAATCAACTTTGTCTCACGGGTTAATGATGTGCTGCCTCTGGATTTATTAATTTATTTTAAAAATGCATTAAAAATGTAATGCACACATATAGTGACTTGAAAACATCATCTATCCTGAATTAATTTTTTAATTAAAATTCATTTTTGGGGACATTCACAAATATCAGGGTCATATACAACTGTCCTGATATCATAAAGAAAAAGCCTCATTAAATAAATGAAATTGCACGAATTTCAGAAAAGAAAACCTTATAGTTTGGCATAATATTTTCTAATTATTTCATATTATTTGAACAAAATTGCTTACTAATTTTTGAAAACCTTTTGAAAACCATCCATATCATGCAAGCAACATGCAGAATCAGTACAAATGCAATAAACAAAACAAAAAATAATCAAGTAAATACTCTCATGACTATGTTGCTATAATTCTTTTTAAAAATCTGATAATTTGACATTTTAAGACAACACAGTTAGTACAGGTTGTAAAATGACATGGTGTGACTCTCCAAAAGCATGATATTTATAAAGTAATGGTTTATTTACTTATTTATAGATCAATGTGTAGACACATTTATATAAGGTGTAAGGAAAATATGAAACTAGATTTTTAAAAATATCTTTCTTCTTTCCGCTCACATAATCAAGTCATAAAAGCATATGAATGCAAACCACTAATTTGATGTTGGGAGAATCTGATTAGAAGTATTTGAGCTCATATTGAACTCAATGCATTTCGACCTCAGATCTGAGACTGCTTTGAGACATTGTTGAGATCTCTTCTGAAACCCTATAGAGGGGAGACCCATGTGAGAATCTGTGGTGTTTTTCTCAGGAGACGCAGGAGGCCTCAGTTTACTTTCCATTCAATCCCATTTCCGTCTAGGAGAATCACTTGAGATGTTAAAGAGATCTCATTACTGGCTTTTCTTTCTTTGAGTGTTTGGCTCGTGCCGTCCCATTAGTGTGATACTGTGCTGCTTGTGCTCTCAGCATCAAAACAAGAGTCACCGGATCACAGACAGCCGAGCGGTGACTGCATGCACAAATATACCCATCCATCCATGGCCTGAATGATATCGGCATTAACAAGCTTGAGGCTCTGACACAATGAGGCTTCAGGTGCTGGACTGTAAACTCAGCGCATGGAACATTCCATCCCATTCTGACTCTCTGGTTACAATCTGCTGCCCTGGACCTTTGAAACCAGGCAGGAAACAAGAGCCCAGCAGTTAGTGTGTGCGCTGAGGTAATAAATTCCGGACTAACCTTTTGCTGCTGGTCAACAGAGAGTCGGCCGGTGTCACTTTGAGTCTTTACAGGGAACAGGGAACTTTCTCAAAGCGTCGTGGCAAGCTTTTTGAACAACCCTTCTTTCAAAAAGTTTCATTCAGCGTTCTCAGAATGTCATAAACATCATTTATACATCTTTCATGGAATGTCTTTTCCTCAAATGTTTTAGTTGGACGTTTGTCTAACATTTTTAAATGTTGCTGCTTTTTCAAAATGTTCAGAGAACTTTCAAAAGTAACATTTCCATAATGTCTGCAAAATGATCAAATGAAAAATGAAACATTCTTTCTTTTTCTCTATTGACAACCAATTTTTTTTTCTTTAACCAAAATTAAGTTTTTTGTTTTGTTTTTTCAGAAAGGACTCTCTTTAACCCCAAAAAATCTAGTTAATGTTATCACATTGGACTTGAACTTTAAAAAAATCTAAATTAATGATAATAATAATTATAATAATAATTTTTATGCTTTGTTGGGATTTTTTCCCACCTCGTTACCCTAACAAAAAATATGTTATAAGAACGTTTTACTAACATAAACATTAAGTTATGAAATCTTTATTTCTGAATTTTTTAAAAAAAAATTCAAAATGTAATTTTATCATTTTTTTTAATGTATTAAGAACATTTCTTCTTGGTTATGTGAACGTTAGAGGAACATTTCATTCTATAATTTTGTAAACATTATGAGAATGTTCTGTTGTTATTACTGAAGAATGTGATTGAACATATAGTTCTGAGAATGAAAAATAAGAGAACATTCTTCTAACAATGTTTCCTTTCAACATTGCAAGAATATATATGAAATAGTACTGACGCATTCCATATAAATTCTTTTTAAGAATTTTTTGTCCATAAAAACAAACAAACAAAAACAACAACAAAGAAAGGAAATGAAAGTTATGGGAACGTTCCCTGTTAGCTGGCGAGGTGTTTCTATTCAAAAATGACCGGCCTACAAAAAAAATGACCAAATATTAGATTCAATCTTTTTGTCAGCTTGTTTTATTTCAATTAGCACAGGTTTTGTATTTCTTTTTGGATTTGATTGATCATAGGCCCCATTGATCTGAGCTCATGCACTTCAGTTTTTGAGTGAAAATTGCCCAAATTATCCACAAATAATGCTTTTTGAGGTCATTTTTTGACCAGGAACACCAAAAATATATAAATAAAACTGGATGTTTTTAACAGCCAGAGAACATTCAGAAATAATGTTTTCATAATGTAACAGGAACATTTTCAGAGCATATTTTGTTAGCTGGGTAACAATGTGCTTATTTTCATGCGTTTGCAACAGCAGCACATTTATAATTATTGTGCCATTCCTCTGTGTGCCAAATAATAAAATCCTTACAAAAACCTCCCACGAACCCATAACATATTCAGTCTTGTTCACATGCAAATGTGTCCCTGTTTACATGTATCGTGCTGATGTGCTTAGCTTTAATGAGCAATGAGCGTAATTGCAACTGGGTGGTATCTGCATCGAACCTACAAAGTAATTTCATCTCCTTAGTCATTTCCAGTCGTGTTATTACAAGGATTTAGGAAATTACTTGCACCAGTATCCTGACATTAAATCAGAATCAGTTGAAGATTGGAATACTGTGGATTCAGACTCCCTGAAGAGCTCCATTATGTGGTGTCTTTCATCTAGGACTTTAATTCAGCGCTGGCCTGAGGGAGCTGGGATTAGAACAGAGCTGCGTTTCTCTAATTGGACACGACAAGCTCTGGTCAGTCAGATAAGGTGAGGACTTCGGGCCACGGTTTAGTCCGGCAGTGGACGACTGCCACGACTGTAAACTTCAAACCACAGAGAGCCGAGGAATGGCATATGTGACATTCTTTACGCTCGCCGTGTCCTTCTGTCAGATGATGCACAATTATTCCCATCTAACTTTAGTTTATACCCCATTAGCGAGACTTCAGGCAGTGCTTAAACGAGATCAGAATAAAACACAGAGAAAATTAGAAAACAAACAACATATGACTAAAGGACTGGACGTTTGCAGTAATAATATGGTCACATCAATGAGTGGGAAAGACTGAAATGACATCAGGCATATTTCATACACGGTGATAATTCAAAGGGCTTTACAGAAAATGAATTTAATAGCAGTAATAAAAAGTTTAAACGATAAAACACAATTAAGTAAGAAGTAAAAAAAATTGATTAATAAATGGTTTATTTGCATAGCGCCTTTTACATTGTATTTAAAGCATGATGTTAATGTTTATAATATGATATGATATAATGTATCATATTTTATCAAGACTTTTTTCATGTGTACTGACAAAATAAGAAATGAATAACAAATTTATTTTAATTTTAATAATTTTATTGACAGTTAATTGTATATTAATTGTCAAACAAATAATTGCTATTAACAACTTAATTGTCTGTTTTGATCATGTCACTAACTGTGTAAGCCTAATAATTCTGTAAATATTTGACTTATAAACATAATTAAATAGGCCCATATGATTTTCTTTAATACTTTGAGAATAATATATATATATTTTTTAAATATTTCTCTTATTGTTCAGTCTTTATCTCAATCCACTTTACGTTCACATCGGAGCCTAGTAAACCTTAATATAATATAATATAATATAATGTAATATGCACAATTGACTAGGAACTATTATATAAATAAATAGGTTTCATTTTGATTTCATGCTGACTTTAAGCTATTACAGCATCACATTAATCATTTCTTTATTTTTAGTGTCTTTAATTATTTTGCAGCAACATATTCTTATTCATTTGAGGGTTTATGCCTTGAAAATTTCAATTCCCCAGTGAGAATGTGTGAAGCATAAAATAATAGAAAGGAGTTTTGGCCTTATTCCAGTTCCAGACTACATGATGTAATCATGCATTATTCTGAACATCCACATCAATCTTTCTCTCCAGTAGGCTATATAAAAACATATAACTCTGAAAAGATGGCTCCTTTTGCATTAAAAAGTCTGAGATATAAAACCTCTGCATTTCTTTCGATATATCGAAAACGGCTCTATGAAGACCCTATGAAATCAAAATTAGAGTTTTATGGGGTTTAGTTCAAATATAGTAGATCTAAGGACATCTGTATGCTAGTACTTCTAAATGTTGACAAAATTCACATTTAAAAGTAGGTTTACAGTTTTCAGCAGCACAAATACTGATGACTCATCTAGTACTTGGGGGAGTGGCCAACACAATTGACCAATCAGGTGCTCTGTAGAATTTGCATGCCCCTCCCTCTAATACCACCTGCATCTCAAATGATTTGTTTCAAAGTAACTCCTACACCATTTTTTTTTTCAGTGTAGCAAGTGTAAAATCATGACGCATGGCTTAACTAAAACCTCGAGTAAAAAATAGGCTGCCAAGTTCTTCAGCGGCTCAATATCTTGTTTTAATAATCCATACGGAGACGAAAACTTCATGGCGTTTGATCAAATACATACTTATAGAATACAAAAGGTAAAAATCTCCCGTAAAACGTAAAAAGTCTGGAGTGTATTAAGTCACAAGGTTATTGTTCAGGCCTTCATTCTCAACACAAACACAAGGGAATCAATAATCTGGAGTCAGAGAAGGTTTCTCATGTACAAGAATAGGCTCTTTAAAAGGCTTCCCAGCATGGTGGCAATTATTATGTGCACTCTTTTCTAAACAGTCCTTCGGTGACCTCGGCTCTCCTTTAGACTGATCGCTGGGCCAAGCTGTGAGTTTAAGTATGTGCCTACTATTGAGTGAATGTGCGCTGAGGCTGAGCAGTCATGAGCACCAAACAGGAATGAAAGGCGAGTGCTGAATACTGACGCTTAGCCAGTAATTCATCCTGCTTGAGCTGCTCCCAGGTATTCGGCTCGAGTTCTCACACACCCGAGAACACCCTGGGAGCGAACGGGACAAAAGTCTCAGACCACTAGTAAAATGCCGCATCTATCCTATTTTCTCAACATATCAATCTGAATGGAACTTTTTCAGCCTTTTATTGTGGTCTCAGACTTCTCCCCACTGCGTACAAAACTAAAGGTTCTTTATTGGCGTGGAAGGTTCCATGAAGAATCTTTAACATCCATGGAAGCTTTCCACTGGACAAAAGGTTCTTTATAGTGGAAAGTTTCTTTAGCCATTTAAAATAAAAAATAAAGGTTCCAAAAGAGTGTTTTCGCAGCAATGCCATAGAACAGGGGTCACCAAACTTGGTCCTGGAGGGCCGGTGTCCTGCAGAGTTTAGCTCCAACTTGCCTCAACACACCTGCCTGGAAGTTTCTAGTACGCCTGCCTAGTACGACATTGATTAGCTGGGTCAGGTGTGTTTAATTAGGGTTAGAGCTAAACTCTGCAGGACACTGGCCCTCCAGGACCGAGTCTGGTGACCCCAGCCATACACTCTAAAAAAAATGGTGCTATATAGCACTAAAAGTGGTTCTTGGCTCGTAATCATAGGGGAACCACTTTTGGTGCTATATAGCACCATATCTTTAAAGGTGCTATACAACACCTTTGTCAAGTGGTGCTATGTGGAACCATAAGAGGTGCCATATTGCATTGTATTTCTTCAACAAAAATGGTGCTAAACAGCACCAACAGTGGTTCTTTGGCTCGTAAAGAACCTTTAAAGGGGCTTAACAGGTTCTTTGTACGGCAGTAGTGCTATATAGCACCTTAATCACCCCAAAGAACCACTGAAGAACCGCTGAAGAACCATACAGGAGCTTAACAGGTTCTGTATATGGTAGCGGTGCTATATAGCCCCTCAGTCATGCCAAAGAACCGCTGAAGAACCACTGAAGCACAGAATTGGTGCTATACAGCACCAAAAGTGGTTCCCCTATGATTACGAGCCAAAGAACCACTTTTAGTGCTATATAGCACCAGAAGAATGAGATTGGCTTCCCCAAAGAACCTTTCAGTGAACAGTTCTTAAAAAAAAAAAAAAAAGATTTCTCCTAGTGTGAAGAACATTTGAATAATCTAAAGAACCTTTCCACTATAAAGATCCTTTTGTGGAATGGAAAGATTCCATAGATGTTAAAGGTTCTGCATTGACGGCAAAAAAGAACCTTTATTTTTAAGCGTGAAAAAAAAGGTTCTTTTAAGAACGATTCACTGGAAGATCCACCATAAATGGTGGATTTTTTATTTTATTTTTTAATTTTGTTTTTATTTTTGAAACACCCTTTTTGGAATCTTTATTTTTTTAACTTCTTTTTTAACTTTTTAACTTCTTTTGCATTAGAAACTCTGAAATCTCTGCATTTATGTAGATATTCTGTTGTTGGCACTTTGAAGACCCTGTAAAATCAAAATTAGAGTTTTATGGCTTTTAGTCAATATACAGTAGATTTGAGGTCATCTGTGAGCTAGTACTTCTAAATGTTGACAAATTTCACAATTAATATCAGGTTTATGACTCTAAAATGTTATTCTGTGTTCTCAGCATATCAGTCTGAGAGAAAATGTTTCAGCTTTTTATTGTAGTCTTTGATCCCCCCCCCCCCCCCACTGTATAAACACTTAAAAATAAAGGATCATTATTAGCATCAACGGATCCATGAAGAACCTTTAACATCCATGGAACCCTTCCATTGGACAGAAGGTTTTTATGGTAGAAAACCATAAAGGTTACAAAAGGGGCTACCACAGAAGAAACGTTTGCAGAAATCTCTGCGATTATTCAGATATTCTGTTGTTGGCACTGAAAAGTGTACTTTGATTTAAAATTAGAATTTTAATGGCTTTTAGTAAATGCACTTTAGTAGATCTTAAGTTATCTATATGCTAGTGTAGTATAAATGTTCACAGTATGTGCAGTTTTCACTTCTGGGAAAAAGAGCAAAATATTTAAATAATAACAATTTTAAAATAAAAACAAAATAAAACTGTTGTTTTTCTATACTTAATTTGTTTACCTGCATGTGACCATTATCCAACATTAGTGTGTTATTAATTTATGGAAATATTAAATGAAAATCTCAGGGGGACTCAAGGGGTTGGGCTGATAGAAAGTTTGCAAAAACCTCCTCTTAAAACCTCTATTTTTAAGAGTGCATGTACTGAAGTATTAAACTCCACTTTAGAGTCAGTCTAGAACATTTTATGGTCAATATTATAGTCAATATTGTCTGTGGCTTCGGTAAATACATACAGAGCATGGTCAAAATAACAAAGCCTTTGGTTTGAGGGCTGTAGGAGGTCAAAATCAACTTCACTCTAATGTCCCATAAATGTTCAACCATATTTTGAAACAATGTTCTTCAATGGTATTCATAATTAGTTTCAGATTGGGAACATCATAGCGAACCGTGATGCGACCTGTAAAATGGCCTCATATTCCACGGCCACTATATGACCACACAGACCGATCATTTGACCAGACAACTCCCACATTATGGCCGGCCATACCATCTGCAGATTCCTTACTATGTTTAACAGCTGGCCATGTACATTGTGGGTTGAAGGCCTCTTTTGGCGTCCAAATGTTAGACATAGGGTGAAAGTTTTGTGTTTTTCCATGCACTGTGGGTCTTACAACGGGTTATCCATCATTGTTTACATTGGAAAGAAGTACATTCCAATACTGTGTCATAAATCGTCTTTTTCTAAAACTCATGACAGATTGGTTAACACAAAAGTACTGATTCAGTTATCTAGTCATCTGTGACATTTTCTTTTGTATAGTGTGTAGCAACTTTCCTTCTCAATTCGCTTTGACTTGTGACCGTCGTTCCTCTTTTTAGATGTATTTTTGGCATATACTGAGATTATTTTTAGCGTTGCTCCCAAAACTCATTAATAATTTTTCAGTATTGTCACCAATGCATTTGCAGTTTATAACCCATATTTGAAATTTGCACAAAGGGTTTTTCCATAAAAAAAAAAAAAAGCCTTACAAACAAAATGAGTCAATATGTTTGGTCTGGATGAGAAAGACTGAACATTATAAATGAATATCTGCTAAACTTCATAGTACAGCAAATACAGTCTCAAGGTTAATATTTTTGTCTTGTTTTCTAAACATTCCTTATTCGAAATACATTTACTTGAAGCAAAATGACTTAAGTCATGTTTTCTGAAAAACTCAATCAAAATGAAGTACGTTTTTGCTTAAAACAAGAAAAAATATCTGCCAGTGGGGTCAGAAAAAACATCCTTCTTCTCTCTTTTTGAATTAAGTCTATTTTTCTGACCCACTGGCAGATATGTTTGCTTGTTTTAAGCATAAACTCACTTACTTTTAATACATTTTCAGAAAGCAAGACTTAATATCTTCTAAAATAATAAATGTTAGGACAAAATGTTCTTAAAGTCATGTTTATGGAATATTTTATGTCTTTATTAATATTTGATATACATTCTCATAATGTTGAGAAAATGTTTTTAGAATAAAGCAATAAGCCCCAAGAAGCCGTGGTTTACGTGGAGTGCCTACAACCACCTTAGCTATTATAAATTTACTGTAAACCATGGGTTCACAGGGTTTATTGTTGTTATAAAATAGTTATTCCATATACGTAGTAAGGTTTCACAAAATGAAACAGAGCAAATAAAATGTAATGATATTGATAAAAACATTATTCTTCCGCCAAACAATGTAGGTCCTCAGAAACGGTTGTGGTTCCAACAAAGTGGTTGCCGAGCAACACACAAATGTAAACAAAGGTGTTTGTTTGTAGATTAATTTACAACAGCTTCAAACTTGACTCAACCAATCAGAATCAAAGACCGGAACTATCCGTTTTATAACATTCTCAAAATGTCCTTATGATGTTATTTGTACTTGATAAACATTCTAAGAAACGTTTTATAACCTTTAAATAATGTTCTAAACACTGATAAGAAAACTTCACATTTTAATGTTCTTAGAATATTAAAAAATATATACTTGCGTTATATTTTGAGTGTAAATATAGTTAATAGAACGCTGTAAGAAACTTTTTTTGTAACCTTTAAAAATATAATCACAACAGTCGTTTCAGTGTTTTAGAAACATTTCAAAACTACGTTCTCACAACATTTTTACAACCTAAATTTGTTACCTGGGGGACTGTTTAGTTTTTGTAACCAAGGCAAAAATTACAAGACAAAAATACAGAGTTTTTGCAGTTTAAACTTTGTGGGAAAACAGGCTTTTACACCCAATTCCAAATAACTGGGTCACTTTTAAATAGTACAACCCATGATATTTAAAGCTGCAATGATATGTGCTTCTACTCTTTCAGGAGAAGTCATAAGAGTCATGGATTTTTCCATCCTATTATGACCTTTATTGAAAATCATATAGAACATCAGTGAGCCCTTGGCTTTCTGTGCTGCTGAATAATTTAGACTGGGGTGAGATCCTCCGAGTGCTGCACTGATTTACTTACCTCGCCGGATCCTAGTATGACATTGCAGTTGCATTAGACCACATTAAGTTGAGGTTTCACAAGTTATCTCCAAGAAACAGAGCCAAAACACGGCCCTCGAGCTAAGAAAAGCCTAATATTTTCACCGCAGCATTGGTAGCGTGTGTCATGTGACACTGAGGTCATGACCTGCGTTAAAGCGGCAGATGGTTTCCTATACATCACAAAGCACCTGACCGGGATTCCTTTGCACTGAATCAGTGAGGAATTCCTCGGGTCTGACGTATGGGGTGTTTCCACACAGCCTTCAGTGGGTGTATTACAACTCAACACTTCCTGAACTCAAACTCATTTATAAAGAGCTAAAGGAAGGCTTACAGTGTCATACGAGGAGGCTTAAAGCGGAACCAAACGGCGTTCCATCAAGAGCTTTAGCTACTGATATATACAGTGTTGGGAAGCTGCTTTTAAAGTGTGAACTGCCAAACTACAAGGAAATCATCATTTGAAATAGTTAAACTACAATCAAGTTACTGCCTTAAAAAAGTAGCTACATTACAAGCCATAGACATATATATTAAGTATAACTCCATTGAAGCTAGGCAGGTAATATGTTTTTATAAATAAAAAATAATACTATTAATATTAAACCTCAATAAAGGTGACAGAATCAGACTCGAACAAGTAAAATGTATACAAAATAAAATAAAATATTAACAAAAAAACAACAACATTAAAACAACTTATAATGACAATTATTTATAATATAAATATTAAATATAGAAAGATAATAGTAAAAAAAAAAGTACAGTACATAATACAGGAATTTGAATTGGATTTTTTTTAAATTGGATATTATTGGGTATTTTTGCTTATTTAAAAACATTTTGAATGAACGACTGAATCTCAATAAAGGAAACAGAATCAAACAGGAACAGGTAAATTTTATATTAAATACAAATAAAAAAATATCTGTACTGTAAATACACAGCAATATATAATTAAGTAATTTAAAAATAAATAATAATATTTAAATGTATTATTGACTATAATATAAATATTTAAATATTAATAACATATATGTATAATTATATATAATTAAATAATTTGAATGAAAACTATAACTAATTATAATATACATTTTTAAAATATAGAATTATAATAGTCAAAAACAGTAAATAGTACAGGAATTTGAACTGGATCATAGTTTTGCTAACTCAAAAACAATATTGAATGTCATTAATCATTGAATCTCAAAAACCTGAAAAGGTAAAGTGTAAATACAATAAAATATTAAAATTCAAATAACTATATATATATATATATATATATATATATATGCATAATTCACATTTATATATATATATATATATATATGTGTGAATTAAAATGATTACTAATTATAAATTATTTATAAAAAATGTATTTAAAATTATAAAATAGTTTTTTGTGCATCTGTTGATTTAAAAAAAAGTGCAAACTAACCAATTCACTAGAATAAACCAGACTGTCTGCCACTACATGCGAGAGAGATGGACAGACTGGAATGAACTGGTTCACTAGAATGAACAGGATTTAAAAATGTAGCCTAGTTCATTCCCAGCACTGCTGCTGTCAGTCAAGATGAAATCTCGTAGACATCAGTCAGTGCCGGTCCTCCCTACACACATAGTATGCATGTTGCGTAAGGCCCCCGAAGTCTAGGACTGGCTCTGACGTCAGTACAGGATCAGTTCTGATGCAGCCAAGGCTGGTTTACAGACACAAGCGTAGCAGCTAATGCTGAAGTTACAGCGGCTTGTCAAACCATCTCTCCTGAGGTAGATTACACAGGGAGTTGTGTTGCAGCTTCCGCTAGAAGTGCAGGTGTTTAGGGAGGCGTCGAGATGAAATTACACAGGCCAGAACGCAAACAGCTCCGGGATCGGCCGAGAGAAACGGCCACAGAATCCATCAGCTTCGGCGTTGTGCCTGCGAGAGCCGCTTGTCATTCATTGTGTAAGAGGGTCTGTCATAACTGCGATATCACCGAGCCGTTTGAGCTCTTAAGCGCTGCTATTGCGGCCTATTACCGGCTGAGTGTTATGAGCTGAGCTATAAGCCATGTAGGAACGATTCTTCTCACGTCACGCCATAAACTCTGCTGTAATCGGGCCTGAAATGTGTGTGGGAGTGTTTTGTGAAAGATCTTGTTTGTGTTTACTAGCAAACTGCTTCTAGATGAAGTGTTTGAAGCACCTATGAGACCTTGATTCAGATCAAGTCAACATTAAATTAAAATTCACCCTGTTTAGTGGCTTAATGCATGTTCCTGGTCTGGTGAATGACTCTTGAAGTCAATAGATTTAGTGTTTTTCACATGTGTTGTTTCAAAGCAGCTTCACAGAAAATCATGCTGTGAATGTTTAATATCTTGATATCATCATGCCTTGCAGTTGCATTTATCAGATTAGAGCTGTGTGATACTATAGTTACCTTTTGAAACGATTCTAGCAATCAAGGAGGTGAGATTTGATATGTATCATATATTGCTTCACTTGAGTGTATTGTGTGTCTGTGGATAAAGCTGGATATACTTATGTATTTTACTTTAGTTGTGGAATAACGTAATCTATAGTAATATCTTTAAAAAATTTAAATCTTACCTTAATGTTTTAAACTGCGTTATTCACTAAGTGGGAAAAAGCACTAAAAAAGTAATTTTATCATAATTTCTCCACTGGCATGTTACAATCCAATTAGTTCCTAATGGATACAATCAAGTCCAGCCCTACATTATTTCTCATTGAATATGAAGTAAAAAGAAAATAATAATAATAATAATAATAATAATAATAATAATTTCAGAAAATAACATAAAAAATTTAAATAAATAAATAAAGTTAATCTAACTGATAAGAACAATAATTACTTGAATATGTTTAGAATATACTATTCAATATAATATAATATAATATAATATAATATAATATAATAATTATTACCTGAGATGAGCATGAACAATTGTTACATACACTTGTTACAATTTTTACATACACTTTCACTCAGAACTTGCTAGGAAATATTTAAAGGGGTCATATGATGCTATTTTAAAGATCATTATTTTGTGTATTTGGTGTAACAGAATATGTTGACATGCTTTAATGTTAAAAAAACACATTGTTTTTCAAATACTGTACATTATTGTAGTTCCTCTATGCCCGCCTCTCTCAAACGTGTTGTTTTCTACAAACTCCTCCTTCCAACAAGTGCAGTCTGCTCTGATTGGCCAACTGACCCAGTGCATTGTGATTGGCCGAACACCACAAGCACACGTAAATGTAACGCCCCTTACCATAATCACGAGCTTCAGCTTTCAAAGTAAATATAAAGATAGTTAATAATGTCCTTAGTTTTACCATCAGTTCAAGCCCAAAAGGGGAACAGAGTCCCATGATGATGCTCGTATATATTTGCAGTTTTTACCCAAAAATGAAAATTCTGTCATTTACTCACCCTGAAGTAGTTCCAAACCTGTATGAATGTCTTCGTTCTGCTGAACACAAAGGAATATATTCTGAAGAATGTGGGAAACAGAGCAGTTCTGGGGCACCATTGACTTCCATAGTATTTTTTTTTTCCTAC
>JAFVLL020013979.1:0-15270 GCA_021397915.2 Tor tambroides | reverse complement strand
GTAGCTGTTGTCATGATTTGTACCATGACACTCCCACCACTCAGCCATCAACCCCTCCGGCACGAAAGCACACAGGCCCATATAAACTGAACATTGAGGTGTTCCAGAGACTCAGAGCTAAGCAATATCCTGCCTCACGAAGACGGCGGGCATTAAGCCACGGCTGCGTTTTTATTACAGCCTGTGTAAAAGAGACTGACTCCAGATTACATTTTGCACTTAAGATGGGCTCAAAGTGAGAATTCAGACCAATGTTGTGTCCCAGGACAAGTTCATGTTCAATTCCTGGAGAAAATGTGAAAGTATCCCTGCGTTATTAAACACATGGATGACTTGCCATGCCCTCAAAGCGCTTTAGGGAAAACTTTTACTGTACGCAAGTCATGCTTATAGAACTGGATCTGTCTTTCCTCAAAAACACAATGGCAGTGGAGCTGCTCGGGTACATGAACCAGCAGCGCCTTGTTCGTAATGTATTATTCAGTCCTGTTAACTGTAAATTTTATTCCCTGAGGTCCAATTATAATGTAACAAGGTTTCATGCTCTCACAACAGTCGTAATTTAGTTTTACATGACCATTTTCGTTCTCTACCAGTCTATAAATACTGTAGGCTGGTTTGCTACTGTACCAATTTAGACTTCTATATGCAAATGACCTCTGTTATGATTGGCTAACTTGTTGGAAGGCAGATCGAACTGCTGAATACTGAATATGCTGATATGTAAATGTGTGGTTGGAATTAGGTGAGTGAAGACATTATGTAACATATGTTAAAAAAAAAGTGAAATCAAGATGTAACTTGAAAAAAAAAAACAAATATATATAATAGCTCCGAATAGGAGCTGCAAATATGGGGAGGCTGTTATTGCAAAAACAGATAAATTCAGATATCTCTCTTGAAGATTTCTGATGTGGCATATTTACCCACTGTATTAATAGAAAGATGCAATATAATCAAGTGTTAAAAAAAAAACATGAGAAGCCATCACAATGGCAATTTCAACACTTTTTTTGCTTTGATGGAAAGTTTAAATTGTTGGGAATGTTAGTCTAAATTTGGGCTTTTCAGTGAATGCAACACACTTAGTTGCCGTAAGCCCGTGTTTTGACTGTTTCAGAAGTTTCAAAAGGAAAAGTAGACGTTCAAAGCTCACTGATTACATCGGTATGTTTCACTCCCCACAGAGAGCTTTAAGCGAAGTTTACAGTGTCCTTTAACTAAAATCCTCATTCAACAGCTGAGCCTGGGGTTAAAATGATTTTGGATCTTTAGATCCAAACGGTTTTTGGAATCATCTTGGATCAGCGAGCAAAAGAATATTCTCACTTTAGCATTTCAACACCAGCTGTTCTTTAGTATTTGAACAGCTGGCTTTCACATGTCAAATTGTTGTGTACTAAAACACATGATTACAGAGGAAAGCTTCATGTTATATTTAGAACACAAAATCAGCCATTATCATGTGAATTAAACACTGTGGACCAACTAATAAGCTATATAATTTAGCTAATGTGCAGTGTCACAAAGACTAAACAGGATGGTCGTTCACTTTGAAGTTACATGTGGATAATGAGGCTGCTTTTCATACTGCTTAGATGATGATTTCCCACCTCTTTTAATTGAGATATATGATGCTACTGTAATTGGCTAATTCTTTGATATTTGTGCATGATACATTTGTTTTCATAGACCGACACCAAAGAAATTGAGCATCTCAGTGTGTGTGTGTGGCCTCATTACTGAACCTGTGATTATATACAGCTCTTTTTAAAGTACCAGGCATTGACAGAAGCAGAAAATAGGGAAAGCAGAAATAAAAACCTGAAATGGTGATTTGTTCCAACAAACACTTTTCTACAGATCAGGCTGGAACTGAAATATTAGAATGAATGAATGGACTATTAATGGTTGCATTTCTTTAAAAATTGAAAATAACAGTTAAATAATTAAATGAATACATAAGGAAAATTAAGTCCGTCTATCTATCTATCTATCTATCATTTTTAATAATATATCATCTCAGTGATGATTCTTATTAGATTTCCATGAATAAAAACATTACTTTAATACTACAACAACTAAGAGCTTGAATGACAGGCGATCTGACCAATCATAATGCCGAATCTGCCATTTTGTCCGACAGCTACGGCCGGAAACTAACAATAAATTAAATTTTTTACCTATTAGACTGTGTTTTTATTAACGTCTACACCTACCCCAACCTTAAACAATAATGCAAAAACAGTAATTATTGTTGTACAGCATGACAAAAATATGGTATATTGATGTGCACATGCCCAGGAGCCGCAGCTGTATCCCAAGCACAAATCAGACAGGAGAGTAGATTAACTTCGGTGGACTTAAACTTGAAAAATGGTGTGTTCCGCAGTTGAAATAAAATGTTCATTCATGTTTATTTCATGCTTTAAGTAAATATGAAAAGATGATCAGTTCATGTGCCGCTTCAGCTGAGGCAATACAGTGATCTGTCATTGAAGAGCCACAAAACGGTATTTATTGTTTGAATTTTTTAAAAAATGACAAAATTTGAAGCTGAGAGTGCTGAGACTTTGTTTCATACCAGAAAGAACCTGCTATGTCTTGTCTGTCGGTGTGTTGTCAGTTTCCTCTTTGCTCTGCGATGTATTTTCACTGCATGAGAACACGTGTAGTGTGAGAGTGGCATTGTTTGTCAGAGATAGCAACAGTAACTAAGTAGGGCATGTCTTTGCGAATGGTCAATTATAGTAATAGCACAAATCTACTACCACAAACATGTAGAAATGTATTTATTTGTTTAAATTTTATTTTATTTCATTTCATTTCATTTTATGTTTTGGAGTGAAATGTGACCTGGACATGTTTTCATGAGATTCTTCCTGAAAGTTTGTAACACCTTTATTTATTTATTAATATTATTTATTTATCGTGCAGTGCATTCAAATGTACAGGTGGATAAGGGCAAATTTACTTAATTGTCATTAAAAAAAATAATGTCACAATGTAAACAAAATACAATCATCCTAATTTTATATCAGAAAATATTAATTCTTACTTATTTCTGTTGATTTAAGGTTAAATATGGTCTAGACACACTGTAAAAAAAAAGAAAGAAAAAAAAAAGATTTTTCAAAGTAGTAAATAAAAGAAATATTACTACAGAACTTTTTACAAGAAAGTTCTATTTCAGACATTCTACTCCAAAATCTTATGTTTAATGCAATGCACAACTTAATTTCTATGTAAGTATTTGTGAAATTCACTAGGAATTTATGAATGAAAGGTAAACCTTAGTTTTGTTTTTTTTTGTGTGCAATTTCTTGACAGATATCATGACAACAACAACAACAACAATAATAATAATAATAATAATAATAATAATAATATTTCAACTTGTTCAACTAGTCCAGTCTAAGTCATTATGTATTACTACAGGTGTCCCACAGGGTTCAGTTCTGGGCCCTTTATTATTTATCATTTATTTACTGCCACTTGGAAACATTTTCAGGGAATATTGTATTCATTTACCCTAAAATTGTATGATGTTTCTTGCTGTAAGAATTCCAGTCACTATAGGTGGTTTTCCTTACGTATGTGTTGCATCATTGGTGTAGCGTGCGCGCTGTGGATTAATTTTTGATTTTCTATTTACAGAGCAATTTTATAATGTGTTTTGCTTGTGTATAATTTATCAATGAGATTGTCGGCATGTTTGGATCTCAGTTGATGCAATGTTCGTGGGGATTTACATTAAGAACCATGTGCTCTGAGCTCTCGGGTCAGAATCATTCACTGCGTCAACACTGCATCACTTATTACTGAAGCCAAAGCATACCACATTTAGTCATAGTCACATGAAAAACCACTCACTCCAAAAAGGCACCCACCGTTGATCAAAACTACTTCTTGAATATTAATTTCAATAGAATAGCAGCAACGCCCAAAAGACACATACATGCTGAAAATGTAGACTTAATCAAAACTTCAGATCAGAGCATTTAGAGTCAAGTCACCCTTCATCATGGACTGGTTGATGTTGAAAAGAAAGGGATTTTCTTTTCTTTTTTTGAAAGGAATAGTCTCCCCAAAAATGAACATGTGCTGAGAACTTACTCACCATCAGGCCATCCAGATGAGATGAGTTTATATAGATATAGATGAGTTTGTTTCTTCATCAGAACAGATTTGGAGAAATTTAGCACTACATCACTTGCTCACCAATGGATCCTCTGCAGTGAATGGGTGCCGTCAGAATGAGAGTTCAAACAGCTGATAAAGACATTACAATAATCCACAAGTAATCCACTCCACTCCAGTCCATCAATTAACATCTTGTGAAGTGACAATCTACATGTTTGTAAGAAACAAATCCATCATTAAGACACTTGAACTTTGAACTGTCAGTTCTGCAAAAATATGAGTCCATAATTTATAAAAACACTTCCTCCAGTGAAAACGTCCCTCCCCTGTTGTCCTCTCACATCAAAATCCACTTATTTGTTTAGAACTGTTTTAGCTCATAAATGGTGCTTCATCTATACATGTTTCTCTCCTGATTCAGATGAGACCACTTTTTCACTAGAGAAAGCAACATATTGGATACTTGTATTTTAGTTAAAAACATCTTAATGATGGACTTGTTTCTTCAAACACACAGCTTTTTACTTCACAACTCATTAATTGATGGACTGGAGTTGTGTGGATAACTTTACTCCAAATCTGTTCCCATGAAGAAACAAACTCATCTACATCTTGGATGGCCTGAGGATGAATACATTTTCAGCCAATTGTCATTTTTTGGTGAATTATTCCTTTAAGTAGCTTTTGAATACCTTTAGTAGATTTGTGGTAAGACAGTTATCAATTTCCCCCATTGATACTTACTGGATCCCACATCTGTTGGGCCCGATCTGCCTGCCTCTATGGCACATCCTGTTCTGATTAAAGATTTAATCATACGTGGTTCTGTGCATGTGTCAGTATGATCTGACTTTGCCTTCGAGACGCTTTTGTCACTCCGAATGCTTCGCTCATGTCTCGGCAGAGCTATTCTTTATTTAAAAAACTGGAATTTTTCAGGCACCTCGTCAGCATAATTATTCCAAAAGTGTGCATTGCTAAGAAAAGAAAAGCACATTCTCAGAGCAAGTACAGAATCACTGATGTTGCCGTAAAGTTATAACATCCCATGAGAGTTTCAAGCAGACAGAGAATGTTGTTTGTGAAGTTGAAAGTCACGAAGACTTCAAACTCCACGTTTGAAAAGATCTCCACCCTGCAAAACATTTAGATGTCGTAGTCTTTTATTTTGACTATTTCTAGTAAGATTAAACAGTACAAGAGAAATCCAGTCATGTTCCTAAATCTATGTGTGTTGCTGGTCCAGGAATAACATTCCCATTAAACTGAATACCTAACTATGAACATAACAACACATAAAAAAAAAAAAAATAAATAATAATAATAATAATAATTCAACTTGTTCAACTACGCCAGTTTAAATCTAAGTAATCACGTATTACTACAGGTATCCCACAGGGTTCAGTTCTGGACCCTTTATTATTTATCATGTATTTACTTCCACTTGGAAACCGGGAATATAGTATTCATTTTCACTGTTACGCCGATGAAAACCAGCTCTACCTGTCTTTAAAACCTACTTCTTAACTTTCTCCATCCTCTCTTTCAAACTGTTTGTCTGAAGTTAAAGCTTGGTTTTCAAGTAATTGTTTTAAACTTAACAGTAGTAAAACAGAAACTTCTTGTAGGTACAAAGAAAAATTTGTCAAAGACCAGTGGTTTCTCTGTGTATCGATGGTTCAACAATTGCTCCTTCAAGGCAGGTTAAGAACTTGGGTGTTATCCTTGACAATGCAATGCACATATTAACAAGTTGTTTTTTCATATATTTTTAACCTTTTTCAATTGATTGAGTATTTGGTTAAAATTTGAGTTGAAATTTCTGTACTTCAAATTGTATGATGTGCTTTTCATTCAAATGTGATTACCTGTCTTCCTTTAACATCTTTCCTTAATCCACATCCAGCGTTTATGCATCCTTGTGGCCCGTGACAAAGAAAGTGAAGAGTCAATTCATCATCATACCCTTAGTGTTGATGACTAAGTGCAGCATTTTTGTGCCAAGAGTCTTGCACAGCTGTTGGGCAAATGTTTTATAAACTAATCCTCTTATCAAGATCCCTCGCTGGCTCACCTGCAGGGGCAGAGGAAGGCCTCACCTGGGCCTGGAGCAGGGGCTGAAGACACTGTACATTGTTTACTGCTATCTGTTAGTTTACCCCTAGCAGGCCAGTATCTGCCTAGTCTCACCTGGGATTCTTCTGTCTTTTCAAGCTGCTAAGGTGAGCATGACGTACCGTCAGTGTGCTAGAGAAAATAGAGGTGTGAGGGAAAGCCAGAGAGAGAAACCCACAAGACCAATGTCATTTCTCTGAGGTTGCTCTTTCATAGCTCAGGACACGTAAAGTGCAGTATATAAACATTATATATAAAATATTGACTGTTCATTTCATAATTGGTTTATAAATGATAGATTGTCTAGATAGATAGATAGATAGAATGTATAATTTTGAATAATTAAACCTTTTAAAAGTACAATTTCTAACATAATTTTTTATATAAAAATACTTTGTAAAAGTTTTATGTACTATAAGCCGTTTCTTACATTCACCAGTTTACAGAATCAGGTACTGTTTGTTTAAAAATAAAAATTATAATTAAACTTAGCATTATAGCCACACACACTGTATATATATATATATATATATATATATATATATTATATTAACATTTATAATTTATAACACAATTTTCAATAAATACTATAAATAAATAAATAAATCCAAACAATTGAAGAAAATAATGTGGATGGCAGCTCAGATGTTGTTGTTTTTTTCCAGTTCATATTGAAATATGATCACATTTTGATTGCAGGCTTTGGTATTTGAAAATTGCAAAAAGTTAAGATCTCTTCTGAAAGTCTGAAATGTCACAATTAAGATTGTTTGCTCTCAATTTGATTTCATTGCTGTCTAGGAGAAACAAATGAGGTATTAAAAAGGTCTCAGTTGTGATTGTTCTTCACTATGTGAAGCATTTTAATGGCATGCCCTTCCTAAAGGGTAATACTGCATTCATTCTTTTTTGGTTTGCTTACATTCTTTTCGGGTTCTAATTTAAGACACAGACTGCTGAAGTAATTACTGTACAGCTGAATTCCCATGTGCTCGATTTAACAGTGAGAGTTTACAGTGAGCTTGGCTCAATGAACGGTGCCCACATTTCCTCATGACAGTAACTGACAAACTTGTTCTTGATCCTATAAAAACTCCAATCTATTTCGCCAGGCAATAATCAGTGGTGAATATTAGAACATTAATCTAAAAGAAGCCTTTATAAACCACCAAATATGAAATGAATAGTTGCTATTTTTGGAAAAACTGGTCAAAACCTTGATTTTCTAAAGTTTGAGGAAAAACACTGAATCTTCCAACCAAACACAACTGGGAGTCTTCGTTGGCTTCCAAGATAATGCAATTCTGCTACAATATGCAATAGCTACAATATCTGCTTAGATAAAGCAGAACACGTTTCCCAGAAATCCAAAAATGGAAACTGGTGGAGATAGACGTGAATCAATCCCATAAACCCTCAGAGAGAATCCCTGCATGCTGATATTCGTAAAATGTCAAGGAATTGCTGTTAACAGTAAAAGTGTAGCTTTTTAAAGCAATAAGTCCCAAGAAGCAATGGTTTACAGTGAATTTATAACAGCTAAGGCGCATTGTTTGGCACGACGCGAAGCGGGAAAAAAAGGTTCTTTTAAGAACTATTCACTGAATGGTTCTTTGAAGAACCAAAAATGGTTCTTCTATAGCATCTCTGCAAAAATGTATTTTGGAGTTCCAAAGTACTTTCCAGGTATTTTAAAGCCCCAGCACATGCGTTTTTTTTTTCTCCAAAGAGGGTTTTTCTGTGGCATCAAGCCTTTACTTTCCATGTCTACAAACATAAACACCTTCATAAGCACTTTAATCAGGTTCTCCTGATGCTCATTAACAGTTGATTCCATTGCTATGGCCCTAAGTTCTCCCACAGTGTTTAGAGCTTCAACAGTTTACAAATCAGAATGTCGCTCTAGGGGCCGTTTATGGAGCACGTCACCGTTGGTACTGGAGCACAAGTGCAACAGCCAGATTCTCATTGACATCTAAACAAATTGAACTTTAAACAGAAGCAAATTAATGAACTGTGATCAAACTCTCCTGTTCGTATTGAATGTCAAATAAACTAAATATTTGAGGATAAGAAAACCGTGTCATCGAATCGAGATTTAAACGCTGGGGTTCCATGAATGACCATTAAATGCAGATGTTTTTCCATCCATTATGATGAGCCACACGGCATTGCACAGAAACATGTGTTGGTTTATTGCAATGGACACCCTTCTCGATTTAGTTAAACACTACAAGTGTTTCAGGATGCAAACCATCTTGTTCTTAACTCTGCGTCCCCCCCCAAAAAGATCTACCGATTATCTAATCCACCAAATTCAACAACTCTTAATGACGATAGTAATTCATAAAAGTGTTTTTTGCATCTGCCATTAGAATGATGAGGAAGTCCACTGGGATGAGGTTTAGGAACATCCCATCTCTCTTTCCAGCCGTCTTGATGCCGTTTATCTTTCATTCCCTACAAGAGCGAGTTTGTCTTTCACAACAACCTCCATCCCGTGGGTCTTTACGTCCACATTCAGCACTGGCTAATACATTTGCCTGCTCATCAAGCATAAACTAATGTGTATTGGCTTACCACTTTTCACATGATTAATTCCCATGTACAGGGAGGAATGTGGTCCCTTGGAGAGCAACGGGGTGTTTTTAACTCCCTGGGATGAGCCAGCGCCGCAGACAGACCGAGCTGAGAAAAAGTGAGCGAGCGCAACATTTTATTGATAACAGGTGGTCATGCATGCCGAGACGTTAACGATAACCAGCTGTGAGGCCAGTCTCGCGCCAAGCGCCCGGTCGGAGGACCGGAGAGAGGTTGGCCAGCTCTTACCTGACCTGATCTATTAGCTCATCAGTTCTGCTTTTATTGTTTTCTGGGGTCAGACGCAGCTGACTAAATCTTGACACAGCGAGCATCATTACTCCGCGGTAGAGAATCGTTTAGCTGCACATGTGTCAGGCAGCATATCCTGTATAGTGTTAGACACAATATGTTCGTTCGTTTTGGTCCTCTGCTCAAGAGGCCTTCACATGTCATGCCAAATGGATCTCCCCTCCAATCTCTGGTCTGATAAAGGTGGGGTGCATTAAGAGAGAAAAGGTTTGTACCCTCTAAAGCAAAGCCAGACATCTGCAGACTCAAGGCTGTGAGCAAAGAGCTGAAAAGCTCTTCTAAAAAGACCAAATGTTTCTTCAAAATTTCACGTTTAATTCAGTGTGGTACTTGCCATTTACTTGTAATTATTTGTGAAATTTACTAGGAAGTGGAAAACTAATAGCTTTTATCTGCATTCTGCACTTTAAAAAACAACAAAAAATTAAAGATGAAGTTTTGTAGATTACTAAAGTAGATTGTATTATTTTTTTGGTTGAACTAGGATCTAGAATTGGATTTTTTTTTTTATTCACGTATAGGCATTTAATTAGTAAACATGTTGGTATGCATGTCTTTCTATATAACATGCAAGTGTAAGTTTTTGTTGCTTATTTTAGAAATTTCATTTGCATCTTAATGCTTCCATTCAGCATTTTTATGCAGTTTCCCAAAATTTGCATAAAAATGTATGGAAGAAAACCTATATTGTTTGTAGCATGCTCTACCATGTGAGCTTAAGAAACATACTATATGTCATTGTTTCAAACTGAACAGAAACACACGGTCACATCTATTCTCTTTACGTGATCTCCTGTGCCCAGATGAGATTTGGCGGGAATGGACAATCCAAAGCAGATGCGATGAGAAGCAGGACCACATGGCCAAGATCTGATATCAGGAAGACATGCTTCTGGCTCAACGCTGTAGATGCACTGAACTTGAAGGTGAGGTGAAATAAGATGCCCTCCAAATTTACCAGCAGCTGCTTGAAAGTCCCACTTTCTGCATTGAGCCATGTTGAAAATGGCAAACGATGCATCAGATAAGTGTATCTCCATTGCTCTCTTTCATCATGAGGTTGGAATCGATGCCATAACGATGTTATCAGTAAAATGTAATCCATTTAGAACGCTATAATAAATGCTCCATCACATTAGGCCACTAATTGTGGTCTCAAGTCAGAAACCCCGCCAAGAGCAACAAGAAAATGAGTTTGGAGGAGAATGAGGGGGTCGGAATGAGATGCCCCCTGCCCTCACATCACTGTCACGCTCATCATGTTTGCCCGTATCAACAGCTCTGCTGAATGGAGTGGCGAAGAGCACCTGATGTTCTGCTCTCCACACATACTCTCGTTCTGTCACTCACGTTAATGAATAAGAGCCCGCATGGCTCACCCCACTTCCATGGCAGTGGAGGGGAGGAGGAGCGGGACCCCCGAGAGGTAAGTGTCAAGGATACAGTGCACACACACATACAGAGGCATCATTTGTGATCATAATTTCTCAGTATGTTTATTTTTACAGCTCTCCCATTGAAAGTTACAAGTATCAGTGCTCAAGAAATTAAAGGGGTGTTTCACCACTGGCAAGATGGGCTTTTAATAAAACTTGGCTTTCTATGTCTTAAAATCAAGGTTATGTGAGTGTTAAAAGACTAGAAAAACTGAGAAAAGGGGCTGTGATGATCTTTTTGTATCCCATTTATGCTTTTTCAAATCTGTTTGCTATTTTTGCAGATAATTTATGTTAAAAATATTAAAATATTTTGAACTATTGGCAAGATTATAGAAGGGCCCAGTTAATTATAATTTATATTTTACTGCATTTTCCAAATGTTTTTATCCCTACACTGCTTTTATCCTTACATTGCATTATTCAAGGTGTATATACACTATATATGGACAAAAGTATTGGGACACCTAACCATTACCAACAGGGACATTGCATTATACATAGACATTAATTAGGGCTGGGTATCGTTCAAAAATTTTCGATACCGATACCTTGAGTTTGATACCGATACTTTTTCGATACCAATTTTATGAAATCAGTTTTAACAAGATTACATTATCTCAAAAAACGTTGGTTTTATTTTTTCAGCTTGTTGACATTTATACAGACTCATCTCAAAGCCTCATCTCCTGAGCCACTGCACAAAGGAACAAAATATATCCAACACAATAAATCAGTGCAAATAGTTTTAATAAAGTTCAAATAGTTTTCAGTTTACACATCTGTTAGGCTACGTTTACACTAGTGCGTGTTCATTTTAAAACGCATAGCTCAGACAGAATTATCATTTCTATTCATTTATTCTAGGTTGTTAAAGACTTCAAGAAATTGAAAATCTTTATCCACTTTCATAAATGGGTGTTTGAGATGAGTTGAGTTGAATTGAGTTGAGTTGAGTCTATTTGACACAAAAAGTAGTAATTCACTGTTACAACCTTCTTGTCAAGGATAACAAGAAGCACCATAAAACATATGGTGATTTTCTTTCACCATATGTTTTATTGTTATTAAATTCTGTGCTGTAGTATGTCTAATTATTTGAATGCATAAAAACAACTTAGTATATTCAAATTTATTCTTAAAATAGCCTCATGAAATGTTTTCTTTTTCCTCAGAAATTCTGTGTTCTGTATCTGGTTTTCAAATGAACACACTTAGTCAAACACACCTAGTGCTGCAGACTTATTGGCTCACTGACATTGTTGAGATTAACCCCTTAGGTATCGAAATTTGGTACCGAACGACAAGACGTTTTTTCTATACTCGATGGTATCGAGGCAATTCGGTCGGTGCCTAAAAAGAATCGAACTCCATACCCAACCCTAACATTAATATGAGTTTGTAGCTACAACAGGTTCCACTCTTCTAGGAAGTCTTTTGACAACATTTTGGAGTGTTTCTGTAAGAATTTTTGCCCATTCATCCAGTAGAGCATTTGTGAGGTCAGATCCTGGATGAGAAGGCCTGACTCGCAATCTTCACTCCTATTCATCCCAAAGGTGTTGGATGGGGTTGAGGTCAGGGCAGTCAAGTTCTTCCACACCAATGTCTTTATGGACCTTGCTTTGTGCACTGGGGCACAATAATGCTAGAATCGGAGAGGGGCCTTCCCCAAACAGTTCTCACAAAGTTGGAAGCATAGCATTGTCTAAAATGGCTTGGTATGGTGAAAGCATTAAGATTTCCCTTCAATGGATATAAGGGGCCCAGCCAAACCCCTGAAAAAAGCTCCATACCATCAGCCTTCCTCCACCAAACATTACAGCTGGCATAATTCAGTCAAGTAGGAGATGTTATCCTGGTATCCGCCAAACCCAGACTCGGCCATCAGACTGCAAAACAGAGAAGTGTTATTCATCACTCCATAGAACAGGTTTCCGCTGCTGCTCCATAGTCCAGTGGTGGTGTGCTTTACACCACTCCATCTGACGCTTGACATTGTGTTGGTGATGTAAGGCTGGCATGCAGCTGCTCAACCATGGAAACACATTCTTTGAAGCTCCGGTCACACAGTTTTTCTTCAGATATCAATGCCAGTTGAAGTTCGGAATTCTTCAGCTGTGGAATCAGCCGAGTGTTGGCGACTTTACGCACCATGCGCCTCAGCACTCGGTGACCCTGCTTTGTGACTTTATGGTATTCTGCTTCATGGCTGAGTTGCTTCAGTTTCTAAACACTTCCACTTTCTAATAACACCACTTGCAGTTAGGGTTAGGCTTATTGCAGAGGTGGCATCCTATCATAGCACCACAGAAGGACCTATTTTTTTTAACAAATGTTTGGAAACGGTTTGCAGACTGCATGGCTAGGTGCTTGATTTTATACATCTATGTCAATGGGTCTGATGAAACACCAGAATTCAGTAATTAAAAGGTGTGTCCGAATACTATTATCCATATACACCCTAAAAAAATGTCTATAGACAACAGCATTTGGCCTGTTGGTTAACTTTAAAGTTACCCAATATATTTTGACCTTTAAGTTTTATCTGCTGATCTCTGTAGCAAAAGGTGAAATGTGGTTCTCTGATCACCATTGCGAATCCAGTGAAAGTGAAACTATGGAACAGGGCCCGTATTTACACCCACCCATAATCGTCCACTTCTCCGTCCAAACCCCAGGCATTTGACTGATGGATGGAAAGATGGACAAATAATTGAGTATATTATTCACCTAAGCAGAATTTTATTCAGTGTGAGCAGCATTTGGGTTTTTCACTGCTTTGGGCACACGCAAAGTACTCTTGGCATAAACACAAGTCAAAATACCACACTGTAAATGCCTGAGCCTGTTTACTCGGTGCAGTAAACGCTTTGAGGCCAATTAAATGTCCCACTCCCTAATCTCCAGTGGGAAATGAAAATGACTGTGGTCTATTGGGTCACTGACCTGTCAGTCTGTGAGATTGACAGGCAGTGCTCGCAGTGAGACAGGGAGGTAATTATGGGGCGGTCAGTCTGATTAATGAACTTTGACCACTCAGGTCAGTGTAAATGACAGTTATGAGAAATATTAACTCTTACAGACATCATAAAAAAAGCCCAGTTTCAACTAATTGGATACTTTTGGCAACATTTAGGCCTAGCGAAAGCATTTCCACAACTGGTTCTGTCAAAGGTGGTAGGAAGGTCTGTAATTCTTAACCTGTTGACCAGCGCTGACCAGTTTTCTCCTTCAAAACCTAGACAGCTGCGTATCTGTATTCCTCCTATTGTACCATCATTTTAGCAAAACTCAAAGGCAGTATCACATGAATCCTTCTTAGAGAACAAAGTCCCATAATGCAATGGATCCCAGAAATCCAAGAATTGAGACAAATGTTGATTATAGATACTGTATGCATTTAACAGTGAGAAGTATTCAACTGAATTTAAAATTATTCTGTAAAAATAATATTTTATCCAATACTTCATTTTATTAGAGTATTAGAGTGTCCTGCTGTTAACTCAGCAACATGTTAAAATTGGACTCTGCAGAAATTATATTCAGTATTTTTGACACATTTTATATCTAAACATTTTTAAAATGTTCAAAATACTAAGTAAATCATTTTTGGGCTGTGTTCAGTATATCTAAGCATTATTAAATTAAGATACATTTACATGAAAAGTAAATTGACACGCCTTGCTTTTTAAAAAGTTTATAAATAAATAAACTTAAAAAATATAAAATCTGCCAAAGAAGTAAGAAAATTAACCCATTCAACCAGATAACAAGTTCATTTATCTTACTCCACTGGCAGATTTTCTCACTTAAATTTGATCTTTTTTTTCCCTCCAGATAGTTTAGTGTGTTTGCTTTTCAAGTAAAAGTATCTTGATTTAATATTAACTTAAAAAAAAATAATAAAAAAAACAATTGAAATTAATTGTCAATAGATTCCTAGTGACAAAAAGCAACTTAAACCAGTTTAAAACTGATTTAGCTGGTTTAAGATCTTTGAGCCTCTCCGTACTGGTTTATGGTTGTATGGTCCCAATGGTCTCCAAGCACCCAGCTAAAACCAGCCAGCCGGATGACCAACTGAGACCAGATTAAACCAGTTTAGACTATTTTTTCAAAAGATGTTCTTTTTCAGTTAGGATGCTGTCTATGTAGGGAGTGGACAGCTAGACAGCTCAGTAGGTTTTAGAACAGAGCTAAAGAGTGTTTGCAGTGTGTCGCAATCATTGGGTGGTTACCACCATTATTAGAATTGTCCTCGTCAGTCTGCTAATCTTTAGCCTTCTGTATAAACGTTCTTTTTCATTTGTGGTTACAATCACGTTTGATTGGCAAAATCTATTTTTCTTGCTTTTCCAACAGCTTCAATGCCTTTGTGGACACAAGACTGTCTTTCCTTGATTTTGCTACAACATTAAGTCCATTGCTGGTTCTTGCAGTATGATAAATTTTCCTTCCAGTTTCATTTGTCTTAAACCGACCTTGCCCACCCTGTCCCCCATGATTTTCTGAATTTCATGACTCCTGGGACGACATACATTGAATGCCCGTGAGCTGATTAATAAAGCAGAGGGCTGATGGGAAATGAACCGCAAACTTACTCAAACAGCAATAAAACAAGTCAGGATTCACAAATCTGCATTAAGAAGGCCCTGTGCTATTTGCTCCCCCTCCTTCCTTC
>JAFVLL020013977.1:0-21749 GCA_021397915.2 Tor tambroides | reverse complement strand
AGTGATTAATGACAAAATTTTCATTTTGGGGTGGAGTACACCTTTAATCTTGTAAAATGAAATAAATTACATTTCACTAACAAAATATTCTGTCTGTACTTCATATAAAGCATATAGCTTCCAAGGATATGTACAGACTACACAAATAATGTAGACAAACTAATGCAGACTATACATTTTTGTCATTTGGAGCTTAACGCCTTTTGTGACTAACTTTTTGGAATCACATGGGGGTGAGTAAATGATGACTTTATATATTTATATATTCATTCATTCATTCATTCATTCATTCATTCCCTATCCTGTTGAGGAAAACCTGAATAAACTTGCAATTTCTCATTTGCTCAGTCAGTGTCTGTTGATATCGATGTTGGCCAGAACAAAAAGTATGCTTCAAATCAACAATATGGGGGCAGTGAATACACCTCAGGTGAAAACATCAAAGCACTTATCACGCTGTGTGCACATACATACTGTGAAGGCGTGTTTGATGATTTTATTTCTTCTTTGATTTTTTCCCTTGTGACACTGCTCCGAGCAAATGATTATGAAATTTCAAAAGACACCTTAATAACGGATGAATTACACATCAGGATTTAACACATTCTCTAACACAATCAATTACAGAAAAAATGAAAACAAGCCAATACTGATTTGTTGCAATGATCTATGACAAAACTCTCTTTCTGTAATTAACAACGCATGCAGTGCTTGGCAGGCATCGGTACAGTACTGAGTACCAAATTGTATCATCCGGACACACAGCTCACTGCATCAGGGACAACAGATGATATATCAAATGCCATTTTGGCTTTTCATTGTAGGGAACAACACAACAGCACAATCATAATCCAAAATTTGAAAAAGAAATGATAATGACGGCACAAATATAGTCACCAATGTGGCAGCTGGAACAGAGAAATAAGCAAATGTAATTATGTCCCACAGACTGTTAGTTTTCAACTGCAAGGGACAAAGCATAAAATAGAGACCAATTATACTGTATTTCAAAAATGTGTGCATGCATATAATAGTATAAATTATACTATTATGCTTTTCACATTTGAATTGAGATTTCACCCTGTACATTTGAAAACACGTGACCTGTTTTAATAACTGATTGTTCATATGTTTTTACTATTTTTTGCACATATAGTACTATTCAAAAGCTTGGGGTTGGAAAGTGTTTTGTTTTTTTGAAATAAGTATTATCCTCACCAAGGCTAATAATGCATTTTTGTTCAAACAAAAATACAGCAAAGCAGTGATAATTTGAAATAAATTATATTAAAATTTAAAATAACTGTGTTCTATTTTAGTTGATTTTAAAATGTATAATATTTTATGATTACACAAAAGTTTCAGCAGCCATTACTCCAGTCTTTAGTGTGACATGATAGTTCAGAAATCAATCAATCTAATATGTTGATTTGGTGCTCAAGAAATATTATTATACTTATTATTATCAGTCTTGAAAACAGTCGTGATGTTTAATATTTTTGTGTAAACCATGATACATTTTTCACGATTTTTTGATTAATAGAAAATTCAAGAGAACACACAAAATTCAAACTGAAATACTGTAATTTTTTAAAATTGTCTTTACTGCTACTTTCGATCAATTTAATGCATCCTTGCTAAATATAAGGTTTTTTTTTTTCAAAACAAATCTTACTGACCCCAAACCTTTGAACTGATAAAGTATTATATTATATTTTATTTTATAATGTATAATTTGCACCAATTAAACCCAGAATATTTAGAGCCCTTTAATGTATAGCCTGATGGTCACTAGGAGAAACCATACTGTTTGACACCTAGTCTGCTCATCCTGCCAACCCAACATGGATTTTAATTTGATAGACTGTTATGCATTCACACCAATAAAATGTAGTGTGCAAGAGTTAAGTTGCACATTGCAGTGGCTGTTTCAGTGGAGTGTTACATGATTCTGACATACGTAGAGTGAAACTTGGTCACTGAAGCTTGCCAACACTTTGATTGCACTGTCATCCATTCTGGAGAATATTTCCACAAACACGTAACTCAGAACATGGCTAATTACACATGCTGCTTAATATGGCAACACACAATCACTTTCAGCTGACAGGAACCATAATAAGGACAAGCCAAATTTGTTGGAAGTTTGTTTAGCTCACAGTTCAATACACATTCTGCCTTCTTTACAGAGGACTCTTCCTATGTAAACAGCCAAATGTAATGATGTCGATGCCTCACCATCATAATTTGCCATAAATTTAAAACAATAATTCATTAATTAGTGTTCAGCAGTACACAGCTGACCTTTTCCCTCTCTAATCACTTTAACATGTGACTCATCTGCATCATAACCTTAATAGAGATTTAAAATGTTCTCAAACTAATTTAAGCATATTAACACAGAACCTAAATGTGTTTGTACTGTTTGTGTGTTCATTAAACACACTAAATAGTGACAAAGAATAAAAAAGTTGATAAGCTTACAGTGCAGACATGATGACTAATCAAAATAATAAGTCTACAACAGTTTGCTAAAATTGAGACTGACTCCTATTCAAGAAAACAATTAGAATAGAGAGTGCTAGAGTTGGAGGGTCAAATAAAGATGGAAGAGATGTGTTTTTAACCGATATAAATATATATATGTATGTGTGTGTGTGTGTGTGTGTGTGTGTGTGTGAGAGAGAGATCACACCATTCACAGAGATTATTTTATTCTGTAGCTACTAAGGAACCAACAAAAGGAAACAAGATTCCATGTCTTTTTACACTAACAACCCTTCAGCTCTGCCAGTGTGAGATTTGGCTAAAACTGAGAAAAAGCGATGGAGTTAATATCTCATTGGTATAAAGGTTTAGGGCTAAAAAGCAGTAAATGCCATAACTGGTTACTTACATACAGTAGAAAAATTCTCTAAAAATATAAAACCCTCTGCCAAAACCCTGTGATATCATAGCATTGAGTGACTGACCTTATCAATGCCCCTAGCAATAATTGAAGAAAAAAAAAGGCTATGGATACCATGGAAACAAAGAGATTTTTGCTGAACCTTGCACACACATTCACAAAGCACTACAATTATACACACATTTCCATCCTGTCTGTATCCCAAACCACCCACCTTCTACAAGACCTGTTGAGGGAGTAAAGCAGGTATTGTTACGTGACCTACGACACTGGATGCACTGTTACACTATACCTGTTCTTGTCAGGGAACACAGAATGAAGCTCAAGATGAGCACAGCTCTGCAGTCAACAACCTAAGAAAAGCAGAGGATTCAGATGCTGGAAGCATCTAATAGTATTGCGTATATATTAGATATATAAAATGGATAATCTAATGTTTAATTTCAAATTATTCTGGTTTAGAGTCACCATATTTTGACATAATATTTATTAATTTATGTTTTTTTAAATAAGTTGATCACATACTGAAGGTGAAAATAAATACAACCAAAGCATTTGAGGCATTGCTGAATACAAATATACAATCAGAAAGAAAGAAAGAAAGAAACAAACAAACAAACAAACAAAGCAGTAATTGGAATATATATATCTATATATATATTTCTTATATATAATACAGTATATATACATTATTATACTAACACACACACACACACACACACATATATATATATATATATATATATATAAGTAAACGTAAATAAAATTATTACGATAATAAATTGTGCTATAATTGTGCTTAATAACCTATAATGCATAATTATCAAAATACTTCCTTAATTTATCTTTTTTCTAATTTGTTAGTCTGCAGTTGCCTTGTCATAATAATCAATAGCAAATTTCTGTGAATTACCAATCTTTGCATGCATCATTTGATGAAAAACTAGCTATTAAGCTATATGAATTTTGAAAACTATTTGCCACACAGATTAAATCTTATAGTGAGATATTATTATATTTCATCAACTGTTCAATAAACATCAGTGTTTCAAAGTAAATCAATTTTTTTCTTACATCCAGGCTATTTCTAGCTTTTCATTCATAATGCAATTCTATATCAAATATTGCTTTAGTATAATGTTAAAATAGTTTGCAAGGCACAGTCATCAAAAGCTACAGAATCATTTGCATTTCATAAAAATAAATCCAGTGGTTTTGATTAAGAAGATAATATAAAATGGTAAAAGCATATAATCATAGACCTGACAGGTCTTTATACTGGGATTGGTTTGATATGTTCTCATGAGATGTTTGTGTAATGAAACTGTCATTTTCCCCTTCTTTTCCCCACCCATGTGATTCATATTTTATGTCATTGACTGAAATTTGCTCATGCGTCACCAGGGTAACGACTTACTTAAAATATACCCTCTCTTTCTGCATATGAATCATAGTCTTGCTTAATACATTAGGGCTTCTATAGGTTCATTACTCAAGTAATTGGCCCTGGGTCAAGGAGGAATCTGAGCAAAAGGAAAATTTGCTAGTCTCAGTTGAACAAATTTGCTCAAATTGTAAATAAATACACCAGGGATTACTATACTATCCATGTAAAAATTATGGTCTTACCCTGTTGAAACCAGCATATGTTGTGTTTCAAATGCTGGAGCCCTTATCAGGCTTTTTATTCATTTATTTTAATAATTTCACCACTAAGTCAACCTTGATCAAACAATGTCACCAGAACAACCAGGCTGCATCTAGACTAGCATCAAACAGCAGATCGTTTACAACAGGGTCCAGACTGCAGTTTTAGATGACTAGACACTGAGTACTGAGTTGTAGCCTAGTCCCTAATCGCTACCATTGAGCACAGAGGAATGCATAAGAAGAAGAAAAAAGCGGTCAACGTGAAATCAAAACAGACCATTTTACTTTCTTAACCCTTCTTAACTGTTGTCAAAAAGTGTGCTTATTTGTATTGAATGTGTACTTGTAGTGTACTTCAAATATTATAACTTTTAAAAACAACTGTTATTTCTGGTCCTCGAATCTGATTGGCTGAGACGTCTTTTCAGCTGTGTGATATTCCATCAATATCAGCATGAGAACCGTTAAACCTTTTTATCCATTGTTAGCAGATTGGGTGGATTTTGAACTTGATTGTGTGGGTCAAAATTGGTTTGGCAGATGTAGCAGTTTATTAGTGACAGGTTTTTAGCACAATAAGGGGTCAGATTTTAAGTTTGAAGCTGTGTATTCAAGTAATTGGCATAAATGATGTATAAGCTATATTAAAGAGAGAGAGAGAATTGTTCTGTTTGAAGTTAAAGTGCAACACAAAGGAAAGGGCATTATTATTGCAGTGAATAGCAGTGAAAGCTTTCCTTCAAGGCAGGGCAGGTGATTTGGTTCAAAAATATTTTTTATTATGCTGGTTGAAAGTCTCGTCACATCCTCATAGCAATCGCTAAGTTAAGTGATCTAACAACACGTTCTCACTCCCAAGTCGTCACATATTGAAGCTTGGTCAGTATCCCTTGGCGTCATTGTTTAACTTACTGGGTACCCCTTTGGCGTATACTTTTAACGTGTAGGGATTCCCATAGACTTCTGACTGGAGCCCGTGGCGTTGACATTTGACGTGCAGTTAAGCAGACCGTTGTTTGCATCGTGTACAGGTCGAGACTAAATAGGAATAAAAAAGAAAAGGCTACAATAAATTAGTTATGGCAGGGCGAGTCAATTGGCGGCTCCGGGTCATATTTAACAGATTTTTTTATTTTAAAAATTACTCGCTGCCTGCCTGATATCAAAGGGCCGTATGTGAAACAGCGTTCAGCGGTGACTTTAACAACGCTCCAGCGAGCCACAGCAGTAAGTACTTTCAAGTGTTTTCCTAGGTAATGCTGTTTTTTGTTTTTTGTCGGAGGCTTGTTGATGATGATAAACGCATTTAATGTGCTGTGATTATGTTTGCTTAATGATTAATCACCGCCTTGCGATGCAATCAACCTATTATTTGTTTATTTATTTATCTATTTATTTATGCATGTTTGTTTATTGCTTGATTGATTATTTATTTATTTATTTTTATTAATCAATCAATCAGTGGTGCTGACGTCATTGTAAGGCGCGCGCGCGCGATCCCAAGGTCCACTGCGATTCTCCACTCGGTAAGTAGAATAGTGAATTAATACAGATGGGAACAATTCTTAAATGTATGGAACAAAAACAGTTTAATCGGGGCAAGACGTCGTGTTTAGAACCTTTAGAATTGCAAGGTAACAGTTTCGTGATGCAGTAAATGACAGCAGACATTAAAAATACAACTTGCTGCACCAAGTGTGTAATTGGCTAGCTAAGCTAATTAAATTCAGGCTTGTTTATTTTTTCACATACAATCATGCAAGGCTAGGTAATATAATAAATTGTATGGTTTTTAGTTATGATGTGTGTTCGGTTACCCATATTAAGTTAGATCGATCGCAACATTTAGCCATTTATAAATGTTCAGATCAAGTTGCCAGATTGGTGTGTTTTCCACTAATTGTTTAAAATCCACACTAAATTATAAACACACAAATCTATTACAATATTGTGGCTCATCATATGGCATAATAAAGCAAATTAAGTGTTCTCTAAAGAAGGCTACGTTGTAAACCATTTTCCATGTCTGTCATTTGCCTTAAAGAAATAAAAGGGTACAACAGAAATATCAAAATGCCACCTGTCCAAGCCCATTTTATTCCACGTAGTACAACTCAAAACTGCACAATCTGTCAACACTGATGAAGAAAATACTGGTCAAAATGTAAGGAGTTCAATATTTTTTCTCTCTCTCTTATCAGGTCTTTCAAATTTGCCAGCTTCCAACATTCTCCTTTATTTTAACCTCCCTCCACACACACACACACACACAAAAACCAAAGGCACTTTTAAGAGCCACGTCCGTCTTGTTAACCTGTACTTGTCTCTCTGTAGCTCGCTCTGTCTCTCTCTCTCTCTCTCTCTCTCTCTCTCTCTCTATTTGCATTTCTAGTTGTCATATCTGTCCATCTTTGTTGTGAGTCTTTCTGTCTGTTTTTGTTTCTGCCCATCACCATGAGAAGAACAGGTTATGAAGCTGGATAACCTGGTTGATCATCAAGAACTCAATGATGAACTCCGAAGTCTTGATGACTTGCTTGGTGAGCTGCAGGAAGAGGAGGAAGCAGCTCCAGTAAAGACACCTGAACCAAGGGTGCATTGGAGAAAGAGAGACACTGATGGAAACATTGTCTATGCAAGGCCAAGATCAAGTAGGAATCAGTCAAATAATAGTCAGTATGCTTTTTCATTCAAGATCTATTGAATATCTACATTGATTAGGCACTTGTGAATGTATCAAACAAGGAATATGTCAGGGAAACAATCAAACCAGAACCACTTTGATTTTTGACAGTATTTGTGTAAAACAGTATAAACTACACTAAAATACTGGTCTTGGTAAGGCTGTGTTTGTTCTGAGTGTGTTGTCAGAAGCCAACCAGCTTGTTTCTTTTTTAAATGATCTGCTTCTACAGCAAGCATTCTTATTTGCTTTCATCATCTATATGACACCTTATAGATAACTGTAAGTAATTGTACTGTCCACATTTGGGTTTGGGAAATAAAAAGTCTGCTAGTCCTTCTCTGTAGCTAAACATTAAACAGCGAGCTTTAGCCATTTCAGGCTGATAATAAGGGAAGTAAAATTGTGCCACAAGCCTTGGGACAAGTTGAAAATGTTCTAAATGTTGTTTTTTTGGTTTATCTGGTGCAGCTGATCACATTCGGAAAACTGATCCTCCCATCAATGCTCCTGACACTAACTGTGAGGTGACCTTTGCTCCAGAGACTGTTGGTGTGTACTTCATTGTGTAAATTTACATTTTTAAAATTTGCCAGAATACTGTCCTTTTCACAGTCAAAGGCACTCGATGCATTACACTTTAATATATATTAAAGTGTTGCTTTTAAATATTCCATACTATTTTAACAGAGTCTTTTCTGCAAGATCTCCAGCACTCACTGAGCAATACCTCAGATGATGAGGCATCACCTCTTGCAACCTCAAAAGATCCTCTCCTAGCTTCTTTGAACTGGAGCACACGACAAAGTCTCTTTTCAGAGAGGTGGAGGACAGAGAGACCCCGTCTGGTGAACACCGCTGCAGCACAAGAATATGTGGCAGCACACATCTGCCAACAGTGTGGGAGCAGTCCAGCAGCTGTCCGGTGTGGTGACTGTCGACCACGCCCCTTCTTCTGTGCTGAATGTGATGTCAGCATGCACACTAGACATGTTCTCCATAACAGAGATGCCATGACTGCTGGATTCTACCAGCCACTGCCTCCAACGACTTTTGTAGTCGATAAGGCTCTTTCCCATTGTGGTAAGTTCTGGTTTGTGAGTGTACAACATACATATCATTCTGAGAATCGTTAGGCCTCATAAGCTTTACTATTTAAATAATGCCTTTTTGTCTCTTATTGTTTGATTTTGAATTGAAGCTTTTTGAGCATCTCTTCTATACTTTTTCAGCAATGTACTTCATTACCATTGAACCATTACGCTGTTATATTACTCAGTACAAATGATCTTAATTCACATGTTTGATCTTTTTCAGTACGGCTTGTACCTGTGGAGATTCCTGACAAAATTTGTGGTTGTTCATCAGAGTCATTGAGGGTCAGCCCAGGGAAGACTGTTGCTGTGATCACAATGAATGGTAAGGGTGTGAAGATAAAAATCTATACATGCTCTACTCCCAAGTTTGGCACAGGTCTGTATGTAAAATCTACAAATGACTTCTGAGTAATGTTTAAAAAGTATACAAAGTAATGTAAAAATTGTTTAAAGAATCCAAACCCTGATTAATCACATAAGGTTTACATTAAAGTGGATGTGTTTTTAATTTTTCCAGGACGATATGATCTAAGCATGCCTGAGTTGAGTTGTGAGGCATGCCAAGCCACTTGGGCTGCTGGAGTGGTCGACATAAATTGAAGTGACTACTGGCCTGCGACCCTTCACTTTGCCACAATTTATGCCACAGATGTCTTTTTCTCATTTGAAGAAATGAAGATGGCAGCACCAGGACTGTCCTGCCAAGCGTTTTTAAGAATGCTCGATCAGCGAACTGTCCGCTTTGGTCGTGTGAGTATTGAATTTATTTATCCTACAGTATTGTTAATCTCTTTGTATTGTGGGATGAAACACTGTTTGATGCTAATGTATTTGTTGTACATTATTAGCTGTTGGTTTCCTTAATTTTAATAGACTGGCAAGATCTCCACAGACAGTTTTCAGAAAAGTTTTTTTGAGTGGGAGGCTGTGCGATATGAGGTGGACAAAATCTGCAAGGAAGAGCCCTTCATCTGTCCTGCGTGCACCCCAGATATGCTGGCAGTTTCAGTAGATGGAAACCGCAAGCATTACCGTTTTAAGAATGCAGCTAGGTATTTCAAATTGTGGATAATATCACACTGTTGAAACAATATTAATAAGAAAAAATATCTCTTTAATGTACACCAAGTACAATTAGATTACAAAGTATCATAAACTTTTGTGTACCTGTTCTCTACTTTTTTTTTTAGATCTGAAGAAAAGGCCATCTTTGAAGACGTTTTTATAGCTAAGGATGAAGACGTGACAAAATTTGTGGACTACATTCACAAGACATCCAAACATGTAAAATCGCAGATGATTAGACTATATACAGGTCTACAGTTACCTCCTACTGAAGAGTTTGTTTAGGAGAGTCTTATTTTCATCAACCATTTTCCATATTATAGGTCAGTGGAAGAGGTGTTTGCGGAGGGGAGTGGTCAGCAGCCAGAGAGACCTCCCAAAGATCTGCCAGCAAGGTAGATGAGGAGGGATTGGAGCTTGCAGTGTGTCGGCACGGAGTGCTGCTACGTGCTTTAAATATGTACAGGGGTGAAATTTTCGCCTATCCCTTGTATCTGCAAGAAAAGCTGGCCAGTAGGCAAATCACATTTTTTTGTATGGATGTGACCTGCAAATATTGGCCCTACCTCCAAAGAGTTGTAAAAAGCTGTCCAGAGCTCCAGCACCTTCTTAACATGAAGCCCTTCCTTTCGGTATTCCATGCCAAAGCCCATGATTTTAAATGTGAGGTAGGTGAACTTTGTGATTATCAAAACTGAACATCTGCAAATGAAATGTCACAACTTTCTCAGCATTATTATTTATTTATTTTTTTTGTTGTTGTTGTTTGTTCCTAATCAGGTGAAATGGAGTGGGGCATATCAGGATGGGGCTGGTTTAACACTAGGGGAAGAGGTGGAACAGTGCAATGCTTTCCTGTCTAGGATTGCAGTGACCACAAAACACATGTCCAAAGCAGGTACAATGACCACATTTCTTTATTACGTAATAAGTAGAGGGAATATGGTAATGTGATATTCTCTGTTTGCAGGACGCACAGACATGCTGACTCTCATGGCCATGCGCTGGAATCAGCAAAAGTTCAACAATTTGGCCACCGCACTGACCCGCCGTTATCAGAAGGTAATAACATCAGTAGAATTTGTTTTAGATGTTCAATAATGTATGTTATTACTGTTTGAAGCTGTGCATTAAACATTTGGTTCTTGTTTTTGTTTCTGTGATTGCTTGTCATTGCAGACCGCAAAAGCTCTGCAAAGCCAGTTGCAAAACCTAGAGTCTTTGAAAGTCGAACTGGCAGTGACAGAGACCCAATTGGAAGACTGGCTCAATGATTTAAAGGAGTGGGCAGACGGTGAGGAAATGACTAGTGTGTGAGAGTGTGTGTGTGTGTATATATATATATATATATATATATATATATTACTAGTAATACATTTAGTCATGAATAATTGTAATTTTTACTGTTATTGTCATTTTCCCCACACATTTCTTCTCAGCAACAACAACAACCACCACCACAAATGATGTCGATGCCTTGGCCAGCAGAATTGAGGTGCTGGTGGCGAGTATCAAGAGACGTTCCCAGCGTCTCTATAAAGATACAGATGGCAACAAAGGTCGTGCCAGGATCCGCCGCAAGATCAGGGAGGAGAAGGGGATCCTGACATCAATTGTAGAGAGATACAACAGAATGGTTCCAAACACTGAAACTCTGTGCTTGGAAACCATTTTGTCTGGTGAGACAGCTTGGCCATGGCAGCTACCACACAGTGGTATGTACACTAGTCTTCTGACAATTCTTATACATACTGACACATTACCCACAATGCCTCAAATGCCAGTCGGCAACCTCATATGATTTTAAAGATTCTTCGAAGGTTGATGTATGGCATAAGTTTTTCTCATGTGTTCCAGCCTCCGTCGATCTAAGGACAAAGAGAAAGTCTTTCGACATCATCATGTCATTAAGGAGACTTCAGGAGGAGCAGAAGATTCTTGTTGCAGAGATGGACAACCATTGGAAATATCTTTCAACTCGTGCTGATACCCTCAGAGAACTGTCCTGCTTGTTTGCCAGTGAGACACTGAAAGGTATGTATTTGTAATATATGGCACAACCAAATCTCTATCCAATTGGTAGCTGAAAGTTGGCAATCTTGCTTGGAGTTGTCCTTGAAACTCTTTCAATGTTCCAATTTTGAATTTCCTGCCCCACATATGTAATTACTATGTAACAGGGACATATTAAATACAAATTAATCCAACTATGACTTTTCTGAAAGACTAACATTTTTGCGTTAGTATTAGGGGGCAGCTCTATTAAACAAACACAACAATGATGACTGTTTATAAAGTTTCTAAGGGAGGCTTAATGTTATTTTGTTATTTCATTCTTCTTTTAAGATTCGCAGTGTGGCCTAAGTGAAGAGGGTTTGAAAGGTCTGCAGAGCATCATCCACAGAAAGCAACGTAAAATCAGAGATATGAGGGTGCAAGCAAGAGACTGTTACCTGCAAGTTTTGTCTGGAGCAGAGAACATCAACTTCTTAAACAAACTGTCAGCTGATGACTATGACAGTGACTTCGACATTTCTGATGACGAACTGTAATCCACAAGACTGTGACACCTTTTTCTTCTTGACAGTGACCTTGACCTTGACCCTGAAACTGAAGCATGTAATAAAATCTGCTGTTGAAATATATCCAAAGTGTAGTGTCTGTCTTTTTTCACATACATGGAAATGATTTCATGCATGCCTCTACAACCAGTCAGTGGTGAAAATTAAGTGCATTATTGTAAGGCTAAGTACTGTACTGTACTAAAGTATAGATTTGAGGTACTTGTCCTCAGATGATTTGTTTCTTCTCATGCCACTGTGTAGTTGTGCTAGGCTACAGTTCAAAGAAAAAAAGAAAAAAAAAACTTTTTTACTGAACTTGCAGCTCATGAAGAGATTGTAAAATATGACATTTTGGTTTAAATAAAACTACTCAGTTTATACTACTAGTTTATACTTACAGTATAAGTACAGCCAAAATAATTAGTCAATTTGTTCATGAAGTTGATCATTTTAACCCATTTAATCCCACTGGTCACAATAGTGACCGTAAAAAATGTTTTCATTTATAAAGCTCTAAAAACCTTACTGACTGATGTTTTAGTGCACTTCCTGCAAATATGTAAAAAATAAAGGGTCTCAATTAAATATGTGCAGTTTCACATGATTAGTGCAAATTGTCACATGACCAGAACAGTTTATTTCCTGTTTGCACCTTGAGAAGATGGTAACTGCATCAAAGCTCCAAAACAAAAGGCTAGTAAAGTATGTTAACAAAGATATGACAGATTTTTGGTACACATTATCTTTAGGGTGTCTAGTATTAATATATGCATTTGCATATATTCAGTTTTGTTGAGTGTGGTCATAGAATGAGTAAACATGTTGACGGTCACAATAGTGACCGGTGGGATAACAGTGAACTTTTATATTGTATACCTATCCAGTTGTAGTTGTAAGTGAAAATGACAATAAAATGTTGCAATGACAAAATATTGTACTAAACTAAAAATTCAAATGTTACAAAAAATGTACAATAATGATGTTGTAATACTCATAGCATTAATATAAAAATGTGATGTTATATTTTACAAAAATTAACAATTTTGAAATGCGGTGATGGTTGATTTTTTAGTTTTTTATCTCAGTGTTCCTATCAATGTTGCATAAGGGTTTTTTATGCCTAATAGTAACCCTAGAATGTGATCAAACAGTTTAAAATTGCTGAGCTAAGATATATAACAATTTTTTATGACTGCAGAAATATGTTAATTCAGTACACACTGTTACGGGGCGAACAAGACATGAGACGTGCGGATCCATATGCAAAGCTTTATTATCCAGGGACGTGGTAAAAACACAGGCAGGGTCAAACATCAGCAAACAGGTATAGCAAGGGCTAGACACAGAGTTATCCTAGGGCAGGCGTGGGTCGACAATCGGCGAATAATATCCAACAGGGGCAAGGCAAGACAGATAATCCAGGTACACAGCAATAATCCAAACGAGGTGCAAACAAAGTCCGAACAGCAAGGCAAAGGGCAAATCCAGGAAACACGGGCAAGAATTAAAACACTAGGAAATGAACAAGGCAAGGCAAGGCCTTACAACTCAGTGGGCTCCGTAGAGTAGCTATCGCTAGGATATGCGCTATACAATACTCGGCGATGACAGAGAGGAAGTCCAAGGCTTATAAAGCGTGTCTGATGAGATCAGCTGTGTAATCAGTGCAATGTGAGATTGGTGACAGCTATGCGTGTCATCAGTGCAATGGATGATGGGAACTGTAGTCCAATGGTGAACTGCCAGTAGTGTAGTGTAGTGCAAGAGTCTATGCAGTGAGCGGGTGACCTCTGGTGGTGAGCAAATGGAAGTTCATGGCCAGGATTCGTGACACACACATTATCCCACCAGTCACAATTGTGACCGAACCTAAAACACAAATTTTCACACACTTTTCCAAAAAAAAAAAAAAAAATTTCAAAAAATAATTATTGATTATTTCAAAGGGTTACTTATGACACATCATTTGGATATTTCCATGTCTGGGAAAAATTTTGGATTAAACGGGTTAAAGCAAAAAAAATTCATGGTTCCATCTTAGAAAATTGTAAGATTTGCATTTTTTTAGTTGCTTAATTGTTATGTATGTATTTATTTATTTATTTATTTTTTTTTTTTATAATTTTGAGGTTTCAACTGTTCACAGTATTTGTGATGATATCTTTTTGGGTAATGTGTAATTTCTCACTATTTTCATAATTTTTACAAACCAAACAATCAGTTGAGTGATGGAGAAAATAATTAGCAGATTAACTCATATTGACAATGATCATTAGATACAGTTGTCTACAAAATAGTTCGAAATGAGCTCCACCTCAACCAACTACAAGACTAAATAATCATGAATAATAATAATCAAAACGAAATATGATTCACAGGGGAAAAAGGAATTATAGGTCTTCAGCCCTGGGCTGAGGAAAAACAACTGTGGCCACATGCCTGTGTCCTAGTTTAGGGTGCTGTATAACAATTGAAACCTGTTTAGAGACATGGAATAAGTACATTATAATAGGGACATAGACACGCATGACAACAAACAAACAAACAAAAAACACATGAGGAGGAGGAATCATTATTTCCCAACACAAAATGCAAGTTCACCCATTGCCATTTTGCTAGGATATAAAAGATGAAGTGCTATGCAGGTTATTTAAGACAATATTGGATGATTAGTCCTAAAATGCAAAATGTTTGCCCTCTCTCTCTTCACCGTTCCCACATCTCAGACCTTAATTACATAAAATATTACCCTTTTTAGACAGTTTAGTAAAGAGTAAAGAAAATACTATACAAAACTTGCTAGCAGTTGCCAAGTGGTTATCAGCCTTACTTTTCCAATACAAATAAGACCAGTCTAGCTTTTCATAACTTAATATAAATAGTTATGACCAGTCTCATTGGATCTAAGCAAATCTCATGGGTTACCTATTTTGCTCTCCAAAAAATGAGTTGTCACCTAAAGGTGAGGAGTTTGCATCTATGCTATACTAAGGTTGCACTGCAAAAATCTTTACAAAATAATGTCTTTGGGAATGCCATTATAACAAACAGCATGACTGTAGCATGTCCTCTCCATGCTACAACTACCTGGCAATTATGCAGTTCCTGACAAATGCAAAAGGTGTTTAAAATTATACTTTAAAAAAATACTAAAAGAGTGTATGCACTGTGCAAAAACTTTAATGAAGAACAGCAAGCAAAACAACAACAACAAAACACTCAGAACTGAAGTGTGCTTGACGAGTCCAGTTGTTCATGGTCAGTAGACTGTCATGGTGAAAGCTGGTTGGGATTTGTAGACTCTGGCAAAAAATGTTGGAACTCACAGGCAGGCTCCCATGTGTCATCCCAAGTTTTGGCACTGTAAGTATCATAAGTGAAACATATCATTAGAACACAGAACAAAAATAAAGATCATTGTTGGGTTTAATTTAATTTAGTTCACTGACATTTATTGATATTTGTCAATAAATGTGTCATTTATTAAAAAACACTCTTGGATTAGCTGGAAAGGGGCTATGACTTGCAGAATAAGTTGCAGAACACTGAACAAGTTTTATAATTTCAGCATGTTTTCATGTTGCATCTCAAGCAGATCTGCCAGTTCTACAGACTCAGGGATAAGGATAGTGACTGCATCTTGCTCCCACTGCTATTCATCATTGTTCTCCCCTTCTTCATATTTAATACTGCTCTTCTCTTTCTCATTGCCCTAATCTACCTCATGCATTTTATCACCACTACTGTCACTGTTCTAGTCTTCATTGCAAGACACTACTGGAAACAATTATTGGTCCAAAACCTCAAAAAATAAGATGCAAGCTTATTAATTTGAGTCTTGATGGATGTATTGTTACATCATCAATTTACTATGAGACCACAGATCTCGTTTGACTGCAATCGGTCCATTGAAAACCACATGTAAAACAGCATTTTCCATCTTAGAAATATTGCTAAATTATGACAAGTTTGATGTTTCAGATGCTGAAAAATTATTTTATGCGTTCATGATTCACTACTAATGCATTACTGGGTAAATGTCCTCGGTCAATGTCCTGCTCAATAAATAAGCTTCAGCTAGTTGTGTATGTAGCAGCTTAGCTAAAACCAAAAATATGGTCACGTCTGCCACATTTTATTGTCAATACACAGACCGCCAGTCAACTATTTTTAAAATAGTATTAGTTACTTAGAAAGCACTGAACTGTCCAGCTTCCACAATCCATTGCATCCACTTCACAATCACAAAATCCTGGGCTCTAACTAAATCTAAATCTACTCAAGGAGGTAGAACATTCTCCTATTTCTATCAAAAATAATGGTCTATTCTTTCAAGAATTTAAAATTCAGTCACACTCTCTGAGCTTCTGCCCAGACTACTGACCATCGCCCTTTCTCTTGCCACAGACATCAATACCAAAAACTTCCATGCTGCTTGTAAGAGACCATTTTAACTTTGCCTACATCATATTGGTCATGGAATAGACTACTTAGCATTACAATGGAATAAAGAGTTAATAAAACACGACTTACCACACAGTACAAGGCAACCAGTGGACTTTCAATTCTGCTTTTCCCTACACACACACACAAAGTAATTATTATTTTAGCTGTTTAAGCAACCACTGGATAGTGCATAACATATTGTCAAGCAGCCTAATAAAATACATTTTACCTCATTTATTCTTTCCCCAGTTATTTTATCAAATAGGAAGATCTTCTGCCTACTACATTTTCGGCAACCTTTCAAACAAAAAACAAGGAAAGTTTATTAAGCAATGTGTCATGCTTTGTAGTTGAATCTCAAGTTAATATCATTTCACTTGTGAGGTTATCTGTGGTCCTGTCCACTTGTGTCTAAGTGACTTCGTCCCTGCTTTTTGTGGATCAAGCAAAATGTACTGGGCTGAGTTTCCCAAAGCTCTCTTAGCTTAAAGGTGCAATAGGTCATTGTCTTCAGAAATATTTTTGTTATGCTGTTTGAAAGTGTCTTCACATCCCAATAGTAATCATTAAGTTAAGTGGTCTAAATGTATTTAATATGCATTTATATATTCTGTGGAAGGCGTAGGCCTTCGTAGGCCGTCGTTCCAAGAGTTTCTATTGGCTTTCCTACCTGCCTGTCAACATGTATTTGCATACCTCTATAACCCGGTTTGCGCAGACAGGATACGTCATCAGCGCGTTCACGTACGTTGTGCAGACAGAGCGATAATGGCAGACAAACAACCTAACCTTCATTCCTGGTATTGTAGTACTTTTACTAACTGTACTATGAAGTTTTCTCACCGGTTAATGACATATGATGCATTGTAGTAATGTTGTCTCTGATCGTCTGATCTGTGTGCGTTCATGTGTTCGGGGGGCGTGGCTTTGGACAGCGATTTGCAGGGAGGGTTGCTTTCAGAGCTATCAGGCTAAAGTTACCATTTTCCAAGATCTCCTACTGCACCTTCAAGTCAGTGACTGAACCACAGGTCTTGGACATTGTCCACTTAAACACAGCTACATAACTAAAGAACAAAATACTGTGTATTGGCTATGGCTACCAATGATGACCCAAATAAATCTAATTTGCCTAAAGTCAACTTTGTCTGAGAGCAAATTTATTAATAGTGTGTATTAAGGTATACCACGGCAAAACAAAACTTACCCTTTCTTTTCTTCTTCATATTTGGCCCCTCCTGACTCAAGGACTGGGAGATGGAAGAGGCAGCAGGTGGAGGACAAGACTGTGGAAGGGAGAGATCTGTGGGGATAAGAGATGGAGGAGAGACAGAGGTGGCAGAAGGTGCTGGTGAACAGACTGAGGTTTTTGTCCTTTTCTTCCTCTGTCGCAAAGACTTAGAGTATGGCAGTGGAGGTGGAGGAGGAGAAGACTGTGGAGGAAGAACAGCTGTAAAAGTAGTAGAAGATGGAGGAGAGAGAGAAGTTGGAGAGTGTGGGGAAGACAGAGAAACAAGTTTAAGTATAAATACAGTCTCAGACTCCTTTGTGAAATTCTCCAGCTGCTCCATGGTGAGGCTCTCCGGCTCCAAAATGGAACCACTGCACTGCTTCTGACTGGGGCTGTTGTGCTGCTCTGCTGTGGGGATGTCACTGTCCAGCTGCTGTGCTGTGGAGGTTGCTTTCATAAGCCCTTCGCATCTTCTCCAAAAAAAGTCTTGCAACAGGAGTGGGGTGGAGATGGGTAATTATGTCTGCAACCCACTTATTTGAAGCCTTTTTATTTTGTTTTCCAATAAATAAAATGGGCTTGTAACCCACTGCCTCAAGTTTCCGTACCTGAAATAAACAAAAACAGTTACTACACATTAGTTAAACCTGCTGAATTATTAGATACATTAGTACTGTATAAAGCAATTTTATTTTAAGGTCATTTAATGGAGTTTAAATTTAATCTTGTTTTTTATACGATCAAAGTTCAATTTCAGATAAGGCCAGTACTCTTTCAGTTTCTACCATTGCCAACATGACTGACTCATTATTTGACAGAGATCGAGCTAACTTACTGTAATATGGGTAACTGAACACACATCATACAATCTCCTATGATATTATCCTGCATGATTTCTGTAACGGGGCAAACGAGACGTGAGACGTGCGGATCCATATGCAAAGCTTTTATTTAACAGACGTGGTAAAAAACACAGGCAGGGTCCAAATATCAGCAAACAGGTATAACACAGGTGAGACAACGAGTAATCCTAGGGAAAGCGTGGGTCGTAGATCGGCGAACAATATCCAGAGGGCTTGAGAAGAGGAGTAGTCCAATAACAAGAGCAATAATCCAAACGAGTTGTAAACAGAGTCCGAACGGCAAGGCAAAGGGTTAATCCAGGAAACACAGGCTAGAAAACAATAAACAGGTTCCGTATTGCAGCTATCACTTGGAGAGATGATAAACGCAGAACAACACTGGAACTAAACAAAAAACACAGAATGGCTTGGTAAGGCAGCTAACACAAGGAGTGTGTTATACGCAGAACAATACTCGGCAAACTATGAAAGGAAGTCCAGTGTTTATGTAGGGTGTGTGATTGTGTGATAATTCTCAGGTGTGAGCGTGATTAGTGCAATCAGCTGTGTGTGTCGTCAGTGCAATGTATGATGGGAATAGTAGTCCGTAGTGACGTAATGGTCTGGGTGGTGTGAGAGTCAATGTGGTGAGTGAGTGACCTCTGGTGGTGAGTGGGTGGAAGATCACGAACCGGATTCATGACAATTATATGTGAACAAAATAAACAAGCTTGAATTTAATTAGCTAACTTAACTTAGCTAGCCTACTACACATTTGGTGCAGCACGTTATATTTTTATAATATCTGCTGTCATTTACTGCATCACGAAACTGCTACCTTGCAATTCTAAAGGTTCTAAACACAACTTCTTGACCTGATTAAACAGTTTTTGTCCGGTAAATTTAAGGATTGTTCTCATCTGTATTAATTAACTGTTCTACTTACCTAGCGGGAAATCGCAGTGCACATTGGGATCGTGCCTTACAATGACGTCAGCACCACTGATTGATTGATTTATTAATAAATAAATAATAAATAAATAATCAATCAATCAATCAATAAAAAAAACAAATAGATAAATAAATAGATAAATAAATAATAGGTTGATTGTATCGCTGTCACAGAACAGCCAGGCTCCACCACCACCCAGTAACCACAATCTCTCTCACCTGTGCTCTGATCACCTGCACCTGTCACTCATCCAATTACCTCATTACCAGCCAAGCACAAAAGCACACACCTCAGTCACCATGATTGTCCGGTCTCGTAAACGAATACGTCCGTAGTATGGAAGATGGCTCTCTGACTCCAGTCTGCATTCTGTTTACTTACCTGCACGACTTACCTCCTGTGTTCTCCTGTTATGTTCTGTGTCTCCACGCTCTCTCCAAGCTCCTGAGGTGTGTGCTCCGTTCCTGTGTCTCCTGTTCTCCCGATCACCTGCAAAGAAAGGAATTCAAGTTACACTCCATCTGTCCCCAGCAAAGAAGTCTAAGGACGCTGTGACTCACCTGTTCATCACCTCACCTTCATTCACATACCCCTCTGTGTATTAATAAACATTGTTGTTTTACACTTATCCTGCCACTTCCGTTACAGAAGACCGGACCAAAAACCGAATATGAGGCTGAGGTTAGTTCCCCGCAAGGGTGGCCGAAGAGTGTGCTGCCGCCCGCGACGATGTTTCCGCCGTTCACGGCGATGATTACGTCTCCGCCCGTGGCTCTCCCAAACCCGCCGGTTCCTGCCCTGGAGCTTATGGACACGGCCATACCCCCGGAATTCTTGGCTCCTGTCCTCACCCCAGAACCCGCTCCTCAACAGCACCCTCCTGTGCCCGCTCCACGCCAGCGCTTTCCAGTGCACGCTCCGAGTCAGCATTCCCCAGTGCTCGCTTCTCCAGAGCCAGTTCCTCCAGTGCCCACTTCTCCAGGGCCAGTCTCGCCAGTGCCCGCTTCGCCAGGGCCAGTCCATCCTGTACCTATGCTGACAGAGCACCCCCAGGAATTCGTGCTTCCCGAGCACCCCCAGGAATTCGCGCTTCCCGAGCGCCCCCAGGAATTTGCACTTCCCGAGCGCCCCCAGGAATTTGCGCTTCCCGAGTGCCCCCAGGAATCCGCGCTACCTGAGCGCCGCCAAGAGTCTGTGCCTCGCAAGTGCCCTCCAGTGCCTGCTCCTCGCAAGTGCACTCCAGTTCCTGCTCCTCGCATGAGCTCCCCTATGTCTCCGCTGGTCCCGTCCAGCTCTCCTTCGTCTGCGCTGGTCCCGTCCAGCTCTCCTGCGTCTGCGCTGGTCCCATCCACCTTTCCGCTGGTTCCGTCCCGCTCCGCGCTGTCAGAGCTGCCCCAAGTGTCCGCGCTTCCAGAGCGCCCCCAAGAGTCTCCACTGGTCCTGTCCAGCTCCGCGCTTCCTGAGCGCCCCCAAGAGTCTCCGCTGGTGCCGTCCAGCTCCGCGCCTCCAGAGCACCCCCAAGAGTCCGCGCCTCCAGAGCGCCTCCAAGAGTCCACGCTTCCAGAGCACCCCCAAGAGTCTCCGCTGGTCCCATCCAGCTCCACGCTTCCAGAGCGCCCCTGAGTGATAGCGCTGCCAGAGCGCCCCCGAATGCCCGCTCCTCCAGAGCACCCACCAGAATCCGCTCCAAAGCGCCCTCAAGCGGCTGCCTTTCCAGAGCGCCCACCAGATTCCTTCCAGAGGGAGAAGGTCCCCAAGTTTACCAAAGAATTTTTTTTTGGGGGGGGCTATATACCTGTGATCCTGGTAGCCATAGTGGCCATGCTCGGGACATTGGTCAGGGCTACTATGGCTCAACCGCCATGGCCATCCAAGCTCCCTGCTCCGCCATGGCCGTCCAAGCTCCCTGCTCCGCCATGGCCTCCGGAGTCTCCAGGGCCACCATGGCCTTCCGAGTCCCCGGATCCGCCCTGGCCTCCTGAGTCTCCAGGCCCGCCTTGGCCTCCCAAGTCCCCGGATCCGCCCTGGAGGCCTCCCCTGTGTCCCTATCCTGCACCGGCATCCAGGGCGCCCACCCCCCCTCCCCGGTGGTATTGTTACGGCGCGGGACGCGCCTTCCGGGAGGGGGAGGTAATAGGCCCTTTCGCACCGCAGGAACCTTTTCATAGTACCCGAACTAATTGTGGAACTACCCACTTTTTGGCGTGTTCGCACCACGGGAACTAGGAACTGTTTTAGTTCCCGGAACTCCGTTTGGAGGAACTAAATTAGCTCCTACTTCAGAGTAGGGTCTAAAACAGTTCCATAGGAA
>JAFVLL020013976.1:0-19789 GCA_021397915.2 Tor tambroides | reverse complement strand
AGGGTACTCTCGTTGGTGCATCAATAGAAGTTCACCAGGATTTCTGAAGAGAGGTGATTCTTTTTCAGAGTCCTCAGAAAGAACAGGTGCTGGTGGGCCTTCTTGACCAGTGTGGAGCTGTTGGTTGTCCATGTAAGGTCACTGGAGATGTGAATCCCTAGGAATTTGAAGCTGGTCACACAGTTTACCATATTTCCATTGATGTGGATGGGTGTGTGTGCTCCACCTTTCTCCTTCCTGAAGTCTACTATGAGTTCTTTGGTTTTCTTAGTGTTGAGCAGCAGGTTGTTATCAGTGCACCATGCAGCCAGTCGGTCCACCTCCTCCCTGTAGGCTGACTCATTGTTGTTCTTGATGAGCCCGATCGGAGAACCATGTATGAGATCGCAGTTGTAGGTGAAGAGGGAATAGATGAAAGGACTCAGCACACAGCCCTGTGGTACACCAGTGCTAAGAATGAGGGTGGAAGAGCAGTGGTGGTCTAACCGAACATACTGGGGTCTGTTGGTCAGAAAGTCCAATAGCCAGTTGCTATCACTAACACCCAAGTCTATAAGTTTGGTGATTAATTTGGATGGGATGACAGTGTTGAATGCTGAACTAAAATCAAGGAACAGCATTCTGGCATAAGTGTCTTTATTGTCCAAATGAGAGAGGATGGAGTGCAGCGCTATGGAAATTGCATCTTCCGTGCTCCTGTTTTTGCGGTAGGCAAATTGATGAGGGTCCAGTGTGGGTAGGAGACAGGTTTTGAGGTGTGCCAGGACCAGCCACTCAAAACACCTGGTGATGATGGGGGTAAGCACTACTGGGTGGTAATCATTAAGACATGTTGTGGAGGAGCATTTAGGTATTGGCATGATAGAAGTGGTCTTAAAGCCGGTGGGCACAGTAGCACGGGCAAGGGACAAGTTGAATAAGTCTGTCAAAACCCCCACCAGCTCTCCAGCACATGTCCTGAGGACGTGTCCAGGAATGCCGTCAGGCCCTGCAGCTTTCCGTGCATTAATCCTGCTTAGTACTCCACTGAATTCACTGGGAGAGAGTGTAAGTGGCTGGTGGTCTGCAGGAAGCTTGATTTTGTTTGTCAGTTCTTGGTTATCCCTTTCAAAGCGAGCATAGAAGTTATTTAGCTCATTAAAGAAGGAGATATCAGTAGATGGATGGGAGGAGTTAGTGGGTTTGTAGTCACTCATGGCCTAAATGCCCTGCCACATACGCTGGGAGTTTGAGTTGGTGAAGTGTTCCTCAATCTTCAGCTTGTAACAGTACTTGGCCTTCTTGATACCCCGTCTCAGATTAGCTCTGGCTGTGCTGTAGGCCTGTGCATCACCAGATCTAAAGGCGGTGTTGCATGCCTTCAGCAAGAAGCGAACCTCTCTATTCATCCAGGGCTTCTGATTTGGGTACAGGGTGATCCATTTCTGTGTGGTGACACTGTCTATTGTGGTGTTTATATGATCCAGTATGGAGGAAGCATAACTTTCGATGTCTGTGTAGGAGCCACATGTTGAATGAGTGTCAAACTTGTTCCATGCTGATAAAATCTGGGGAGGACCGACTTTAAGTTTGAGTGGTTGAAGTCACCCGCAACAATAAAAACAACCTCTAGATGAATTGTTTGTTGTCTGCTAATGGCTGCATGTAGTTCTTTCATTGCAAGCTTGGCATTAGCGTCCGGTGGAATATATACGGCAGTAACTATTATCGATGTAAATTCTCTGGGCATATCTCTGGGATGAGTCGGAGATTGGCGATAAAAGTAACAATGTTGTAATCCAATAACCAGAAGTTCCTGTCTGCTGTAGGATGTTAAATCAAAGCTGTTCTGAGTGAACAAGTTGACGAAGAATAAATAAAACACTGCTAAAATGCAAAAACTGGGAAGACACTGAGCCTTGCGTTGTGCACGTGCCGCCATCTTAGGTCATCTTAACTTGTTACATCATTAGAAGAATGGCATCTACGCTAACATTAGTTTCATTCTTATACTGAGGTCACCATAGCCACCCAGATCCAGACTGTATCCAGATCAGATGGTCACTGCAGTCACCCAGATCCAGTGCGTATCCAGATCAGATGGTGGATCAGCACCTAGAGACCTCGACTGCCCTGAATGTCAGCGGAGACCAGGACATTTAGATGTGCCCCCGCGAAACGCCTCATCACCTAGACAGCCACTGGGACAAGACCATGGGAACCAGATGAGTCCTCTGCACAATCTGACTCTGCTGCAGCCTAGATTTAACCTGCTGGTTTTGTCTGGCCAGAGGAGAAAGACACTATTTCGACACGCTATTACCCCGTTTCATACTGTAAAGCTGATTTGACACAATTTACATTGCAAAGAGCGCTATATAAATAATGGTTGACTTGACTTGGTTGGATGATGAGCCTCAATTCTAAGTATGAGCAATTCAATTCTAGCAATTCTAAGTATCAAATATTTCTGGAGAAACCTGAAAATGTGCATCTGCTCCAGTCCAAACTGACAGAGCTTGAGAGGTGAAGAGAAGAGGAGAAGAATGGCAGATAATTGCCAAATGATGATGAGCAAAGCTTGTAGCACCATACTCAAAAAAGACTTGAAGCTGTAATTGGTGACAACTTCAACAAAGTATTAAGCAAAGGCTGTGAATACTTATGCACATGTGATTTTTTTATTTTTAATAAGTTTGCAAAGATTTCAAACAAACTTCTTTCACATTGTCATTATGGGGTATTGTTTGTAGAATTTTGAGGAAAATAATTAATTTAAAGCATGTCCTAGTTTTTCATATTAATAAGACATAAAACACTTTACTGAGCAATTGTATAAAATAACTACTGAATAGCATGCTGTATGGTGTAGGTATGGAAGGAGAACAGAGGCGATGATCTAATCACAGCTTTTTAATAAATTTTAATAAACCAACTTACAAACAAACAAACAGAACAACAATCCAAAAGACAATATCCAAAAGACAGGCACAACAGTCATGGAATGAGAATCAACACAGCAGGCAATGAAAACACTCAGTAAGGCAGTGAGAAAACAGGTGAATACAGGTAAGGCAAGGCTTTAAATATATGTGACAAACAGGAAGTAGGCATAAAAGAAATGGTACATGATCAGTGTTCGAGGCAGGGCTTTCTCTGATGGCCAGCTGAATGGTTATCAGCCTCAGTTTTTACAGAACCCTGCCCCTACAAACACCTCCCGGTGTTCTTCTGTGAGGGCACCCCCTTGGTCATGGTGCTGGGCAGTCAGGATGTGCTTGGTCATGGATCAGCGACAGGTCTAATATTTCTCTGGCAGCAACCCAAAATCTCGCCTCTGGTCCATAGCCCTCCCTTTCCACCAGGTACTGCATCTGGCTCCCTCTACATCTCGAGTCCATGATCTCTTTGACCATGTATGCCAGTGCTCCATCAATGTCCAAAGGAGGTGGGAGTTACAGGTTCTGTGGTTCTGAAGCCAGATGTTGAGGGAACTGGTTTCAGCAGGGGCACACAGAAGGAGGGAGAGGTGGGATAATTAGAAGGAAGCTCTAATCAGTATGTAACTGGTTTAATCTGACGTAAGATTTTGAAAGGACCCACATACCTGGGGCTGAGCTTCCTATTGGGTAGCTACACCTTGAGGTCATGTGTGGATAACCATATCCTCTGACCAGGTTGATAGTTGGGGTAGGGATATCTTTGTCAGTCAGCCTGGATTCTTTGAGCTCATACAGCTTTCTGCAGCCGAACGTGCGCACCGTTGCACACTTGTTCACTCTGCCTGATTTAATAATCCACTGCTGGCACCGAAGAAGGTTTACCTGACCAAGGGAACATTGGGGATTGATAGCCCAGCACACACTAGAAGGGAGTGAGTCCAGAAGAGGAATGAGTGAGAGAGTTCTGTGTGTATTCAGCCCATGGAATGAAGTCGCTCAACCTTTGTTGCTCTCCACTGCAATATGACATGTGATACCTACCTATTTTCTGATTAAGTCTTTAGCCATTAGCTTGTGGATAATATCCTAAAGTTAAGCTTACATTGATGTCTAGTTGCTTGCAGAAAGCATGCCAGACTCTGGAGATGAACTGGGGCCCCTGATCTATGTCCTCTAAGAAGCCATAGATTCTGAAAACTTGATGCAACAGCGCATCAGCAGAGCAGTTTCCATGACCATGGATAGAGGTTTCATGGGAATAAATTGGCATTATTTAGTGAAGCGGTCTATGATAATTAGAATAGTGGTGAAACCACTAGAATTAGGTAGATCCATGACAAAGTCAATAGATAAGTGCGACCATGGTCTTTGTTGTAAAGGTAATGTTCAGAGCAGGCCAGCTGGCATTTCCTTGGGTGTCTTAGAATACTATTCACAAGTAGAATTGAGCGATCTACCAAACTTCAAAAGTGAGCATGAAGAGCGCTGCTGCTAAACACAGGTGCTACAAGCTTTACTGAAAACTTCAGAGAATTCTGTATATTCATGAAGGATTTTTGTTTCCATTTGAATATCTGAGCTTCCTATACTGGTCGTCAAACGTGACATGGAAACTGTGACATGAAGTCAGTTCAAGTAACAGTGGTATGACCATTTTGTAAGCTCACCTTGATTCCAGGAAATGGATAGATCGTGAATAGCCAGCCACGGAAGCCCCAGAATAAATCAAATGTTTGGGGGAGTTCACATATACAGAAATAGTTTCAGTATAAAATTTGCAGGATGATTGGTACAATCTGATGTGTTATTCCTCTGCCAATGGGGGCATTGTCAACAGCTGTGATGTGATCACTTCTATGACGTTGGTGCCCTCGGTAGAGACTCGTGTATAAGCGATTTGCATGGGCTTTGGAGATTCTGAGCTTGTCAAGGCTTGAGTGGCAACTGCAGTTTGTGAACATGGTGAGTTGCAAACTTTAGAACATGGTGAGTTACAAAGTAAATTGTCAACTATGATAGACATAGTAATGAATTCGGACAGCGATGAATTCTCACCCTTGCAAGTTCAGCTTGCAGTTTGTGATTACGCCTCTCTCAGAAAACAGTCTTTAATGCATCATTGTTCTACCCACACTGAGCAGCTAACGTCCCGGACTATTTAGCATAATCCGCTGTCGTTATATGGCTGTAGCATAACTTAAGCAACTGAACCAAAACATCTTTACCCTGTAAGTTGTTTAGCTGCTCTTGGTATCCCTTGAGAAGCTGACTTTGGTAAGCGAACGTGGCCTAGAGCTGAGAAACTTCAGTGGATTCAGTGGTTCTGTGACAAAACAGCCTTGGAGGTGGTTTCAGAATTCATGTGCAGGAAGTTTATTAAACTAACAAACAAATAAATCCAATCAGAGAGGCAAAGAGGCATAGTCGTTGAGGCAAGCAAAAGTCCAGCAACGTAAGAAACAACCAGGCAAACAAAAGAGATGATGACAATGATCATGAAATGAGGATGAACACAGCAGGCAATAAAAATGCTCAGTAAGGCAGTGAGGCAATGCTTATGGTACATGATCATAAAAGTCCAAACAAACAGGGAACATGTAACACTTGCATTTACAGAGATTGGCTTTTAATGTAGCTATTCTTGCTTGTTCTGACATACTAAGCTTGTATTTCCACTATAAATGAACATTTTTAACAGAAAAAAAATGCAATACAGAAAAAAAAAGTTTTGTCATAACTTTACTGATGTATGTGCTTCATTGTATTTTCCACTGTCCAACTATCAAAATACTGTAAATGTACACATTTTTTTCTTTGATTGTGTAATTATTGCATTTTTATATTAGTTATTGTTATTTTAGTTATTGTATAAGACCAATACTGTAGATAGACAGAGCAGCTTCATACAATAACTAATAAAAATATAAACTTATAAAAGCCCTAACTTTACATCTTACCCTAAAATGTAGTTATTGTCAATGTTTCAGTGTTTAATAAACAATTATTGACAGTAATTAATTGTGATGGAAGATGTGTACTTTTGTGAAACTGTAATTTACTGTAATTTGACAATCTGTCTGTAAACTTTGCTGCTAGACAGAACTAGAGGTATGAACCATTCATATGCTATTAGAGACAGAGATATAAAGAGATAGATAGAGAGAGAGTGATCTCAGCTGGATTGGGCAGCATGGAAACTGTCATTTTATCAAATTGTCATTTCTTTGCTTGGTCTATGTGTTTGTAACTGTAATGTGGTCTACAAACAGGGCAACTACTTACAGTTTTTTTTCAACTGCTTACACACAAAATCTTTTTCTTGTCACACAATTTCTGAAACCTGACACTCAAACTCCAGAACCACACACAAAATCAGCAAAACCATACATTTTTATCCACAGCCTTTAACTGTTTTTTAATTTCATAATGCAACACACAACTCACAATTCTCTTTGTAATCTTGATTTCCTTTTTTCAAACACAACCAATAAAAATGCCAGACTAATTCATCAGTGCCTCAATTTTTGGGTATGTAAAGAAATAGGGGGAAATGCTGCTTTTCTCCTTCATTCTTTAGGCTGTAATACAGTCAGTAAAATGAAAAGATGCAATTCTTATCCTATGATGAAATACTTATTTGACAAATCATTCAAACTTCAAAGATAAAAGTTAATAATTTATGTAATGCTCCCTGTTGTTAGTATTTTTTTTAAATCAGCGTGTTATGAATGAAATGTATGTTTTCTGAATGAGAATTGTTCCCAGTGTTATGATGAAACAAGCTTATTTTGAGACCTATATGAAGTGTTTTGTTGGTCTGAGTGAGTTTTGGAGGTGAGATCAACTGTTTGGCCAAGATTCATGTTGGTAATGCAGACTGTATGAACAGTTTTGAAAATGTGGCTTCAGTATTGAACAATGCTTGTTAGCAATTGAAAAAAAAAAACTAATACCAACCTATCACAGCTTTAGAATAGGCCTATACAGTTTTTTTCATCTGCTTACATTTTCAAAACTTTGCCTCTTTTTTTTCAAAACTTTACACACAAATCCTAAAATTGCACACACAAATTGCAAAATGCTTCACATCTCTTGCAAAATGAGTCAAATGCCAAAAATTAGCGTATGGTTTTGCAGATTTGGTGTGTGCTTCTGCTGTTTGAGTGTCAGGTTTCAGAAACTGTGTGACAAGTAGAGATTTTGTGTGTAAGCAGTTGAAAAAAAAACTGTAAATAGGCCAAAGGTCAAGTTATAGGGTTTGAACAATGAATGCAAACAATGTGCAACAGACCCAACCATCTCGCCCACCAACAAACAAACACACACACACACCATTCTATTGGAATAATCACCTTTTTCAAAATTATGTTTGGTTTCTGTCCAACTACACCGTGAATTTTTCAACATCTCTCTGCCAATTACTTTCAGTCTTGTACAGAAATGTACACAGGAGCTCATGAAAGAAGAGCTTTTGAATAACTGTGTGTATATAATATATCCAAAAATATAATATTATGGCAAAGGTGTTTGTGATATTTTGAAATCAGTGCTTCATTTTTCAAGAGATGTGAGGCATTTTGCATTTTGTGTGTGCAATTCTTGGATTTGTGTGTAAAGTTTTGAAAAAAAGAGGCAAAGTTTTGAAAATGTGTGTAAGCAATTGAAAAAAAAACTGTAAGTAGTAGTCTGCCAACCAATTAGAATCAAGCATTCAACAGCCCTCTGGTATAAAAATCAAGCGTAGCGTTAGTTCTGGCAGGTCACGTTAGTCAAGTTAGCATCAGCTGACTATCAGCTGATCCACGTCTACCTATAGGGATGTGACATCTATCACAGCACTCATATATAAGGTCCTTCAGTATTATCACCAGCTTTCATGTTGCTCAATAGCTAATTAGCGAATTCGGCAGGCAAACACCTTCATCTCACTAGGAACTGTGCAATCGGGAATTTAGCGAAAGGAATATTGGCTTCACCTCCGATTCTGGACACGTGCTTTCGCAGCAGGGTTACAGTTTTTGCCTATTGCTTGAACACTATAGACACATGCTTAGACCAAAGTAACAAAACTTGAAGCTTTTGTTACTACACCTTAAACACAGTGTAACCATACCTTAAACAAAAGCGCTGCTTTGCACTTCAGTTGCAATTCTGCAACACACTTGCTCCTGCACACTACACACTATTTCATACATAAGACACTTCGTTCATAAATGAAATCTCATGGGTACCATTGGGAAAACACATCTATTCAAAATACAAAACACATTGGGTGATTGAAAACACTTAGACACACACCTGAAAACACTTACTTACAAAACTGATCACCAATCAGCCAACCACAAATAGGCCTCAGTTGAGCCACTTTGAGAACTTTGCAAGCATGGAGGCAGGGAGAGCAAGAGGAAGAGGAAGAGGTAGACAAAGAGAGAGAGGAGTAGGACATGGTCGAAGAGGCTATGCATGGAACAATATTTCAGATGATATTAGAGCAACGTTGGTGGATCATGTGATAAATCATGGCCTGACAATGAGGGAAGCTGGGCAGAGAGTCCACCCACATCTAAGCCGGTTCACAGTTGCATCCATCATAAGGACATTCAGACTGGAAAACAGGTATGTCTTCAACTCTCCACTCCAGACTGTATCTACAGTATTTACAGTACTGTACCATATCACATTACTGTATCACATGTACTGTATTGCAAGTTGGCTAGTGCTCCTTTTGTAACAAAAAATGGTAGTTTTGTGGAACATACAGTACAGTATAGTACATAGCAGTGTACCATTGAGATGTTACAGTACTGTGTACAGTATACAGTACTGTAAAAAAGAACCAAACCAATAACAATTTGTGGTTGCATTTTTCTACAGAATGACTAGAAGACCTTCTGGGGGTGGTCGGCAACGCCTGTTCACCCAACAGCAGGAACTTGCCATTGTGGAAATGGTCAGAGCAAACAATGCAATCCGTCTCCACCAGCTACAGGAACAAATACTTGCAGATAGGCAAGTATTCATCAGTATCAATCGAGTAGGCATTACCACGATCAGACGTGTCTTGGTAAAGCACAAAATCACATTGAAGCAATTGTACAAGGTCCCATTTGAGAGGAACTGTATCAGGGTCAAAGGACTTCGACAAGAATATGTACAGGTCAGTGTTGCAGTCCTTTACATTTACAATACAGTATTTATGTAATCCAGTACAGTAATAGCTGAATATGTACCATTGTATCAGTACCACATAGATGCATGCAGAGAGGGACACAGGTACCTGTGTGTTTGTGTGTTGGGGGGTTCTGTATGTGTAGTACTGTAGTTGTGTGTTTTGAGTAATGCCAGCCATCCATGCTATGTATTTTTCGTTGCAGAAAATCTTGGACATGGATGGAGCTGCACAGCCTCATGAATTTATTTACATTGATGAGGCTGGTTTCAACCTCAGCAAAACTAGACGACGGGGTCGTAATATAATTGGCCAAAGGGCAATTGTGCACGTCCCGGGGCAGCGTGGGGGAAACATCACAATGTGTGCCGCCATAAGCCTTCGAGGGCTACTACACCATCATGCCAAACTAGGTCCCTACAATACGCAACATATACTAACATTTCTCGATGCACTTCATGATGCAGTTGTACAGGACAGATCAGAGCAGCCCAGGTTTGTTGTTGTCTGGGATAATGTTAGTTTCCACCGGGCTGCTCTGGTCTGGGACTGGTTCACCAACCATGATCAATTTGAAGTTGTATACTTGCCCCCTTACTCGCCATTTCTAAACCCTATCGAAGAATTTTTTTCCGCTTGGAGATGGCGCGTATATGACCGCCAACCACATGCCCGCATGCCTCTTCTACAGGCAATGGAAGAGACATGCGGAGACATTGAGGTAACGTCAATCCATGGATGGATTCGGCACACAAGGCGTTATTTTCCCCGTTGCTTAGCAGGAGAAAATATCGCTTGTGACGTTGATGAGATCCTGTGGCCAGACCCAAACAGACGGCAGGATCTGTAATCCCACCCACGCACAATTGGCCTGTTTTTCTGTATTTACAGTAGTGTATTTTGTGTTTTATTTTTGTATTATTTTTGCGTTACTGCATTTACTGTACTGTACTGAGTTGATGTCATTTGTAACCTTTCAGTACTTTCATTTTTGGTTGTTGTGAAAACCTTTGTTGGAAAAAAAAAACAGAACAAAAACTGTAAGTGTTGCATTGAGCTTCACAGAATGCTAACTGATGAACTGAATAAAAACAGTGAAAATGAAAGACTGCAGTGTTTTATATAAAGTACACTAGTGTGTTGCTGCTAATCTGAAAGTGTATTCATATGATCCAAGTGTGTATCATTTTGTCATCAGAGTGACATTTTGACAAAGGATTGTTAGGTTTTGATATCAGCGTTTCAATTCGACAGATGTGAATGGTTTATTTCCCAGTGTTGTGTCTTGTGTGCTTGTGTAAAGTTTTGACACATTGAGCTGAAGTTTTACAAAAAGTGTTCTCAAGCAATAGGCAAAAACTGTAAGTTAGTTTGTTTTTGATATTCCTCACATATTCAGCGATCAACAGCAATAACTCCAAACGACTTGCCCTATTAAATCTAAAACACTATTACCGCAAAAGGGCAAGCTGATAATGTTTCACAACATTATTTTCATTTCATTAATAGGCAAACGTGACATGCAAAAGTCGCAACGTGCATTAAACTGGGAGAGATCACTCTTGGTGAGCCGTAAGTAAGGGACCATGGGGAAAGTGCAAGTTTTCGCCGCATTGATCATAAGTGCCTGATTCGGGAGTTAGCATTGCTTCACGCATTGCTACATTATTGAAATGGACTCCATGAGTTATGTGACTGACTCAAAAACAAGTTCAGTTGGGATCTTAACTCCCCACATGAAGAAGGATAGTAAGATCAAGCATCACTATCAGTAAGGCATTCCCAGCTGACTATGTTTCACTCTCCATTCATCTCTGAATGTCTTCAGGAAGCTAAGCTAAGTTTCTTTTTAATGCTCTCAGAATATTGGCAACATGCTTGTTAAGGCCATTCTTGTTGCTTAGGCTTATTTATTCGTTTTCAGTGAAATGCTCGTGCTAAGCTATGCAATCATCCTGCAATATGCCTTACTTATCTGTGTCATTGGCAACATGCTGTTGCTGCAATGTGCTGTGATTTAACCTATCAGGTCAAGTCACTTTTATTCAAGCGGCTTGAGGTGATAGACGGAAATAATGATCATGGCGCAAACGGGATCATTTCTGCTGTGGTGCAGCTCCAAAGAGCAAATGGTAAATGGTTGTTGTTCAGTGAAGTCAGTTCAGCGTTGATTTTGTTTGGATATCAAACACATTTGTTCTATCTAGTCGTATTTGAAACATGCTTGTTCTTAAAGCTGGTTGTTATTGGGATCATGCTTGTTTTTAAAGTTCTAGTTGTATTGGGAACATGCTTGTTCTTAAAGGGTCATATGATGCGATTTCAAATTTTCCTTTCTCTTTGGAGTGTTACAAGCTGTTCGTGCATAGATTAGATTCCTGAAGTTGCAAAGACTAAAGTCTCAAAACCAAAGAGATATTCTTTATCAAAGTTAAGGCTCTGCCACGCCCTCCTAAAACGGCTCATTCAAACATGCCCCCACATGTCTACGTCACGATGTGGGGAGATTTGCAAAACACCGCCCAAACGTATACGCAATGAAAGAAGGCAGAACTATTATTCTCGCTGTAGTGTTGTTGCTGCTGCCGGCGCCATGTCCTGGAGACGCTGTTTCATTGTGAAAGCGAAACTACTTTGTTTGGGCTTCCAAAAGAGGACACAACTAGAAATCAGTGGTTAAGTTGTATTTACAACACTGTTCCAGAACAGTTCAACCCAAATATTGGAGTGTGTGCAGCACATTTTACGGAGGACTATTTCCTGAACTTGGAAGCTACAATGCTGGCTCGCACAAAGGCTGTTTCTATAAAGTGGGGCAATTCCAACTTTGAAAGGACAGTCTGACGCTTCTGACTCACAGCCTGTAAGTACATTTCTGCCACTGACGATTCAAACGTGAGTTTTGAGCAGTGTAGAGTAGTGCTTGTTGTTTGTCGTTTCTCCGATCACAAATGCAGACATGGTAATGTTTACGTGGCGCGATGCAACACGACGCGTAAAAAGACCGTATAAGTCATTATAATCAGTAATTATGTCCCCACTGGATGCAACAAATGCCTCGTTTGTAATGGGTTTTATTGTTTTTGTGTGGTCGCGCCATGAAACGCCATCACAATACGGTGAGGGGCGTAACATTTCCGTCTCACGCTTGAGGTATTCGGCCAATCACAACGCACCAGATAGCTGGCCAATCAGAGCACGCCTCGCTTCTCAGAACGATGAGCTTTGTAAAAATCGACGCGTTTCAGAAAGGCGGGGCTTAGAGGAGCAACAATAATGTACAGTATGTGGAAAATAATGTGTTTTTTAAACTTTAAACCAGATAAACACATTGCATTACACCAAATACACAAAATAATGTTCTTTTTAGCAACATCATATGACCCCTTTAAAGCTATGGTTGTTATTGGGAGCATGCTTGTTCCTAAGCTGCCTGGCAATTATCGGGAGCATGCTTGTTCTTAAATCTGTAGTTGTATTGGGAATGTGCTTGTTCTTAAGGCTATCTGGTTGTTATTGAGAACTTGTTGCTTAAGCTTTGCAAGTATTGGCAACATACTCGTTAGGTCATCTGGTTAAGGGCAACATGCTTGTGGCTATGGCTTATGCGGGATTTTGGCAACATACTTGTCTGATTCATTGGGTGAGGGCACCATGCTTGTTGCTTAAGGCTTGAAATTTTCGCTGTCATTTTGTGTCGGGGATATGGCATATGGTTTTGTTTTGGGGGATTATTGCTGCTCTCCCTGCTCTTATCCATGCTAGGCTGCATGGATGCGCAGGGAGTTCTTGCCCAGAACAGAACCATAGCACCAATCCAAACTGTATGCTAATTGTCAGTTATCTTTGATGGTAGTGATCCTGACAGAAGGTAATTTTTGCGACAATTTGAAACAGCAGTCCAGCTTCACAGAAACTATGCAGTGCAGTAAAGTAGGATATTAGAGGCAGAAAATTAATTGTACCAAGCTTTCATTTATTATCAGTCTCTTCATGCTAGGCATCATGTCAAACTACCTGCCAATTATGCTCCCTATAGTGTTGTTCTGAAAGCATGTTCCAGGTTGGATGACATTGAAGTGTGCCTTCACTTTCTTTTATGTCTCCTGGCAAAAAATTTAAAAAAAAATGTAGAAATTCAGCATTTAGACAATGGAGTCACGCTGCCAGTAATGGTTAAACTGATAATCATGATTACTGTGTTCAAAATTATAATCACAATTATTGATCACAATTGTTATTTGAGTTTATTTTTTGCATTTCATCATATTTATTGTACTGTACTCACATAAGCATAAATCAAGAGAATGTTGTCAACTCGTTTGCATTTTTTTTTACCTCATCTAGTTTATTAAATAAATTAACACACTCTTACATTATAAAAATATGTAAAACAAGAAGCTTCTTAATTCAAAGCTAAACCAGTAAAACATTCAATAATTCCAATTTATGTTTATTAATGTTTTTCAATTGAAACAACAACAACACAAAAAGATGTAGTATTGTGGCATAGAGGCTGCATAGGTCAATTTATTCAGCAACCACAATCTTAAACAATATAGTAGGTTTGCTTGCAGGTTTAGAAGCAAACAGCACAAGCAAGTCTTGTGAAAGCTGAATTACAAATTCATTTGAGTAGAATATCAAGGGAGATTGTTAAACTCTAACATGCTAGTTTACCAGTGTTTTTGGATCATTATCTGCACTATATTAAATGAAAAACAATAATGCTTAATTAATCGAGAGAGGCAGAAATTGTGATTCAAAACTCTTAGTACTAATCTCTCACAAAATTTCACTTTTTTTCATTCATTTCAGCATGTTGCGTTAGTACAAACACAAAATCACAAAGCGTCCTTTTCAGAACACAAAATAAGCATTTCATCTATGTAAACATTTCATTCACAGTAACTGCCTTTCATAATGCTATCATTGTCACATTTTTCATTTATCTCTCTTCTCATTCAGTTTAATATGTTTGTCTATGATTTAATCCAGCTGATCTTAATGGCTAATCAGTGAATCATTTGATAAATCTATACATTTCTATATATGCGGATTTAGTAGAACTTCATGGTTTGCAACTACCGAAATGGATATCTTGGTAAAATGAAGTGTCACAGTATAAGCAATTTAAATCAGAAAATAACCAATAAATGCTCAAAGTGTGTGTGTGTGTGTGTGTTTGTGAGAGAGTGAGATGGAGAGAGAGGGAGAGAGAGAATTTGCAATTTGTGAACACAGGGCAAGATAGACGACAAGATTGAACAATCAACAAATATATGTCCGTCAGATTGGTCAGAGACGCATCCAACGTAGGAAGACAGATGGTATCAAATACAGCATTTTATATTACAGTACGCCATGTGATGCTGTAAACTGACCATGTTAGAGACTGGAAAATTACTGTAAGTCACCCTGAAAGAATGAAACTACAGTATAGATTCATATGGTCATGTGGTACAGGGACATTTACTGTGTTGGCAGCAAACTGTTCTACAAAACACTTCATGGCTGTGCTGTACTTCATCACAAATGTGGATGACACACTGAACAGATAATATTACAAACTTTATGGATAGTATGTCATTTACTGAAGTTATGTAATGTAAGTGTATTTTCTAATTGGGAAACTGTAGCCTGTATTACTGTAACATCTCAGTTCTGCAATATGGCTGATTTGAAACATGTATCTTACAATGTTTGCTGTTGAATTAAATGACTGTTAAAAGTACTGAACTGAAAGAAGATACTGTTGTGTTTTACATATTTGGTGATTAAAATATGGTTTTATCATATTGCTACTGTCCCCATTTTATTAATGATTTAACCAGTAAGTACTTACATATGTGACCCCGGACTACAAAACCAGTAATAAGGGTCAATTTTTTGAAATTGAGATTTATGCATCATCTGAGAGCTGAATAAATAATCTTTCCACTGATGTATGGTTTGTTAGGCAAGAACAATATTTGGCTGAGATGCAACTATTTGAAAATCTGGAATCTGAGGGTGCAAAAAAATCTAAATATTGAGAAAATCTCCTTTAAAGTTGTTCAAATGAAGTTCTTAGCAATGCATATTACTAATCAAAAATGAAGTTTTGATATATTTACGGTAGGAAATTTACAAAATATCTTCATGGAACATGATCTTTACTTAATATCCTAATGATTTTTGGCATGAAAGAGAAATCAATGATTTTGACCCATGCAATGTATTTTTGGCTATTTCTATAAATATACCTGTGCTGCTTAAGACTGGTTTTGTGCTCCAGGGTCACAGATAATTGACAAACTACATTTCATTTAGAACGGTCAAAGAATAATTAATTCAGCAATTAGTATCAGGAGTTATGCAGAATCAAATGTGAAGATTATATCTATTATGTTCTAATTCACAAAAAATATGAACACTTCTCATGAGAAGAAATTCACATATGTTTGCTTTACATTTCTTTTAAAGCATTTTAATTTATGTTTAGTTTCATTCAATTATGTGATTTGAGAAGCATTCATACTAAAATAATGGAAAAGAGGAGCTGAAGCTGAAGATTTTATCTCATATCTTCTCAGTGCCAAATATGGACTGACTACCCATACAGTAAAAGCCCTACAGAAGAAAAGACATTTTCTCAGAAGCTAATAAACAATAATGGCAATCTATGTTTTGTCTGTGGTTCAATTTTCAATCCATGTTTATTTATAAAATAGCATTACACAAAATGCATGTTTCAGTGTCACAATTAAGAAGTATCTTGTTGTCAGAGGTGACTGTTTCTATACGGCAATAATACACAGCTCTTAAGATACAGTTTTTTTGTTGTTGTTGTTGTTGTTTTTTTACAATCTTTAGGACAGATCTCTCAATACTTAGGTCATGTTTTCAAAACTCTTCACACAGTTCTTCTAACCAACTTTTAACTTGGCAAAGCTGTTAATTTCACAATGGAAATACACTAAAACTAGCAAAACACTTCATACAGTCTCAAATCAACATTCTTCTTAACACTAGCAAAGGTTTTCACCCAACAAACACACTCTGTCACTCATAAAACAACAATCTAAAAAACACCAACAACAGGTAGCATTATACAGTGTTTTCTATTGTAAAATTTTATTGCAAAACAAGTACACTGCTCAAAAAAATTAAAGGAACACTTTGAAAACACATCAGATCTCAATGGGGAAAAATATCATGCTGGATATATATACTGATATGGACTGGGTAATGTGTTAGGAATGAAAGGATGCCACATCGTTTGATGGAAATTAAAATTATCAACCTACAGAGGGCTGAATTCAAAGATACCCCAAAAATCAAAGTTAGTCCATAGCCAAAATGGCTAGTCCATTTTGCTGAAATTTCATTGCAGCAACTCAAAATGGTACTCAGTAGTTTGTATGGCCCCCACGTACTTGTATGCATGCCTGACAACATCGGGGCATGCTCCTAATGAGACGACGGATGGTGTCCTGGGGTATTTCCTCCCAGATCTGGACCAGGGCATCACTGAGCTCCTGGACAGTCTGAGGGGCAACCTGGCGGCGTCAGATGGAGTGAAACATAATGTCCCAGAGGTGTTCTATTGGATTTATGTCAGGCGAGCGTGGGGGCCATTCAATGGTATCAATTCCTTCATCCTCCAGGAACTGCCTGCATACTCTCGCCACATGAGGCCAGGCATTGTCGTGCACCAGGAGGAACCCAGGAAACACTGCACCAGCGTAGGGTCCGACAATGGGTCCAAGGATTTCATCCCGATTCCTAATGTCAGTCAGGGTGCCATTGTCTAGCCTGTAGAGGTCTGTGTGTCCCTCCATTGATATGCCTCCCCAGACCATCACTGACCCACCACCAAACCGGTCAGGCTGAACGATGTTACAGGTAGCATAACGTTCTCCACGGCTTCTCCAGACCCTTTCACGTCTGTCACGTGTGCTCAGGGTGAACCTGCTCTGTGAAAAGCACAGGGCACCAGTGGTGGACCTGCCAATTCTGGTGTTCAATGGCAAATGCCAATCGAGCTCCACGGTGCCGGGCAGGGAGCACAGGGCCCACTAGAGGACATTGGGCCCTCAGGCCACCCTCATGAAGTCTGTTTCTGATTGTTTGGTCAAAGACATTCACACCAGTGGCCTGCTGGAGATCATTTTGTAGGGCTCTGGCAGTGCTCATCCTGTTCTTCCTTGCACAAAGGAGCAGATACCGGTCCTGCTGATGGGTTAAGGACCTTCTATGGCCCTATCTAGCTCTCCTAGAGTAACTGTCTGTCTTCTGGAATCTCCTCCATGCTCTTGAGACTGTGCTGGGAGACACAGCAAACCTTCTGGCAATGGTACGTATTGATGTGCCATCCTGGAGGAGTTGGACTGCCTGTGCAACCTCTGTAGGGTCCAGGTATCGCCTCATGCTACCAGTAGTGACAGTGACCCTAGCCAAATGCAAAACTAGTGAAAAACAGTCAGAAAAGATGAGTAGGGAAAAAAATGTCAGTGGCCTCTACCTGTAAAACCATTCCTGTTTTGGGGGTCGTCTCATTGTTGCCCATCTAGTGATCCTGTTGTTAATTTCATTAACACCAAAGCAGCTGAAACTGATTAACAGCCCCCTCTGCTACTTAACTGACCAGATCAATATCCCAGAATTTTATCAGACTTGATGCTATATTCTGATTAAAAAGTGTTCCTTTAATTCTTTTGAGCAGTGTATAATGCTGGGGACAAAAGAGAGATGAGGCGGATCCAATCAGAGAGAATGTTTATATGCTACAGAAGGTGGAAGAGAGCGCTGGTCCTTCACCGGCAGGGAGTGTAGGTGGGGAGAGTGAATAGGGTCGGGTATCGTTTGAAGTTGATCAATTCTGATTCTGATTCTGCTTACTGATTCTTCTTCTTTTTTTATTCACATTTATTCTGTGTCTCTTTCTGCAAACCATTTAGTTGCAGTTGAATACCATGAACAAAAAATCAACAGGCTACATAAAAACTGGACTCTTTAAGAGCTGTTTGTGTGCAATTTTTTTTTTTTTCCCCAATGGAAGTTGTGGTTCTCTCATGATTCTGGAGAAAAAACATTAGAAAAATAAACAAAATCACTAGAGATGCACCGATCGACCAGCCAGGGACTGGAATTAGCAGGTTTTCCGCATGTTCGGCCCGGACCGGTGACCGGTCGGTCAGTCTGCCGATTCCGAGCCAGTCTGTTTTGACGTCACACTTACGGCGACTGATAATGTATTGATGTCGTGTCAGATGAGGCTTGCGCAGCCTGAGTGAGTGTGTGAGAGAGACTCGTGCAGAAATCAAAACAAATGAGCGCAACAGCACGCACAGAAAGTTATAGATGCATACCGCGGTAGTAATAAAAAAAAAAAAAAAAGAAATTTATAATATATGATTTGAGTACGCAACATTGCACGACCAAAATGTTATACTATTGCAATGTGATTTTATACAATAGTAGTTCAATAAACAAGAAGTTAAAATTAAGGGACTCGATGTTTTTGCTCAATTTTGCTGATGTGTGTGTGAAATGGAGAGCACACATTCCGAGTATGGGACACGACCATACTCGTCGACATGTCACGTCACTTTTTTATACTGAATGAAATGAAACAAAACAAAGGTAAACCAGGATAACATGGACCAGGGTTCTTCGTACGTGGATTACCCAGTTAGCTGGATCTTATTGTTGGTGATTTGACATGATCCAGGACTGTTAGGTTCTTCGAAGCTCATCCCGGAGTTGCTGTCATAGCAACAGGTCCATTAGCTCAAACCTGCTTGAGAGCAGCTCATTTCATCTACAGGATTAGACTGTATAATTTTAAGTGAAGGTGACACTGAAAGTCTGTCCCAGTCACTGCTCATTAAAGAGCACCTCATTAAACCAGGAAAAATAAGTTTAAAAGATAGTTATTTTAAAATTATTTTGAAAATAATCAAAATGTTGCATAATCTATAATAACAGACATGGCCAGTTTTACGCATTGAGAGATTTAATGATGAAGGAATAATTATCTCATAATTGTATTGCAGTCATACACACATTATGTACAGTTGGTCTGAGCCGTGCATTAATCTGAACAGTGAGCTTTGATGCAGCGCAAGAGACACAGACTCACTTCTCAAATCTCAAAACACTTTTATGATGCACAATTCATTTAAAAACAGTCAGTCATGTCTTAAGGTGGATCTTATGGACATGTTAATTAATGCTGTCATGTATAACAAATCCGCTTCCAAATTAGCTAATTGCTAATACCACTGATACAAAAAAATGTAAAGCCTGTACAAATTCTAGAACTGCTAAAAATAATTGGAAATAATTTTTAAAAAATTCTCTGAATTGTTTGAAGAATCAAATTAGCCAGAGATCAGTTATCACTTAAAAGATCTGCCATCTGTCAAATTATGTCAGACATATTAAGTGAGATACAAAGAACGGACCCCAGGAGCAGATCAGGAACATATGGGTGTGTCTCACTCGAGTTTAAAAGTGAAGCTGCGGGCTCTTTGATCACCCCCTGGTGGCTGGCTGCAGTACAGGTCATAAACCCCGCCCTCTCCATGTAAACGAATGGGACTTCAGTCAAAATAAAAAAATAAATTACACTTCCAATACAATTTTCCGAAATATGGTTTTGGTCATTTAAGGTAGTTGTTATCACACTGATATATGTTCAATTGTTCGTTTT
>JAFVLL020013975.1:0-16997 GCA_021397915.2 Tor tambroides | reverse complement strand
GGTAACAAACCTCAGAACTCAAGGGGGCGATAGACTTACCTTCAAATGTAGCAACCTCCGCATGTTATTATTCAGGTAGCTAGCTTTAAATATGCCAACAGTTAAATTAACTTTAACTTTAACTTGCTCAGCAAGATTGTCTTCAAATGGTTGCTGTAAGAAAACCGTTTACGTTAAAACGCCCCTGTGGCTTTGCTGAGAAAGCATACTCATTTGCGTTATGAATTGCTGACACATTTAGCTAGAAGCTAGAGTATGTTTCAGGCCTAGAGTGGAGGAGGTGGGCGTCCCTCATGTTTAAATCCAACTGGCTGCAAGGCAAGATATCTCAATGATAATGCACGCCTGTCTCCTCCAGTTCAGTGGCAGCTGAGAATGAGGGGAAATCTGTCTAAACAAGGGCAATTCCAGATGTTATTGATAAGATCGACAATGAGTACATGAAATACTCTGTTCACAGCTTGTGTCATTAACAGGACTTTATCTCTCATTGGGCTGGATGCCATATACTCCATCACAGACAGTCGTGTCTAGTGTAGCAGATGCTGACTGGCTGTCTGCGTTTGCGCCTGTCTGACTCATTTTAACAGCTGATACACGTTATCCAGGTCAGTCAAAGCCAAAAGCTGACTCTGAAGTCATGAAGGCGAGTGGAAAAAAGTGTTTTCTCGCACTTTGACTTATCAAGGGCCTTTTTCCCATATTAGGAGGGATAGAAGTAGTCAAGCTGTGAGCTTTTAGCATGAAATTATGGGTCTTCCTTGTTAAAATTCTGGCAATGAAAATGACAAGATCTTGACATGTTCTGGCACACAAGCCTGCATTCTTGCATAAAACTTGCCAACTAGAGGTCATATCGCTTTGCAGAATACTTAGGAAGTAGTCATATCTGGGCTGTATCATACTGTAAATCATGGAAATGTGGGTTATTGTGTTTAAGCCAGAACACTGGCCCAGTTCTAAACCACAGCCCTTTCTCACGGGCCGTTCCCTCTCTGTTTGCTCACTGTTGGAGGGCTGTGTTTGTTTGGTAAACACCTGGAAATTATATTAACCCAAATGGTAAAGGTCAGTTGCTGTATTCCCTTCAGAAAGCCCCCTCAGTGCACCCCCTGGGGTCCAACCTTTCAACTTGTGCCCACGCTGCCTGTGAGGGTGTGAGACCTGCCTTTTGTTTGTTTATTGTTCCTAGCCTATTTCTCATTGGGTCTGTTCCTTTTCCTCTCTTTCTCAGCATTCATATCCTCACATATATTTTGCAGTGGAGTTAGCCTTCAGTTTTTCATTGTAAAGGTGACATTTGAGTCTAAAGTCTGAAAATACAGTGAAGTGGAAGATAATTCAACCAAGTGCTGATGTAGTTGAGCTTTTATTTATAATTCAAATAAACAAAGTTATTTTATTTTATTTCTATAGATAGACAATATCTATCTAGAACATCTAGAAATCTATCTAGTCATCTTTATGTTTGCCACAAAAGAATGAGCCATTTTTATTTTATACATTTTATTTTATTCATAAAAAAAATAGTGACTATTATTTATTTATTTTTACTTTTTAGTTATGTTTTTATTACAATAAAAACAAAATAGTATTTTATTTTATTATTTTATGGCTGGATGGATATTTTCTATGCCAAGATGTAAATTTCCATTTATATATTAAGTTTTCTATCAAAGTAATTAGTTCATTATTCTTTAAAAAAGAGTATTTGCAAGTCGTACACCTTTATTCATCTATCGAAGATTGTCTTATGGATTTTAGACTGTGCTAGTGATGAAATATCCATGTGAAACAGTGTTGTAGGTTTCCTGCATGCCATCGCTTAGAATAAATCCATAAGTGTCTGTGGCATGTGAGGCATTAGGGCACATCAGCTCCTGGCTCTTGTTATAGTGCCTCTAGCACTGGAATGCATAAGCACCAAAGAGACTCCATCCTTACTCCTAACAAGGAAAGGGAAATGAGAACACAAGACCTCCCAGCAGCGTTTCATGAATGAGAAATGTAGGTGAGCTCAGGGCTGCAGTGAAAGAGCCTGGAAAGCTTTGACAGCATCTGACAGGGTGTGCCCATGTAGGGTGTTCACTGAGGCTGATGTCAAAACTTTCTGGTTCTACTAGTGGCTCGTTTCCACTGAGCGGTACGGTTCAATACAGTACGGTACGGTACGCAATTATTTCCATTTCCGTTTCCATTGTCAGAAGTTGTGAATGGTACCAAAATAGCGAACTGTACTGTACCACTTTTTTGGTACCCTTCCATTGGGGTACCTAGCACAGCAAAGGGTACCAAAAGGGTGGAGCTAAACTCACTGCAGAAGTTGATTGGTTGAAGGGGATAAAGCTCACTCGTTCCCCTCTGCTGTCCATGTCGGGCTTATTTACATCCGAGTGTGCAAACACAAAAAAATATAACAGTGTATTTTATGATTTTATATATTCACACAGACAATAGCCGTTTCTCAATATACGTTCTCGTCTGTTCTTGTGGACTTGTGAAAGGTGATTACCCAAAAACCCATGTAATTTTCAAAATATTACTGTTATCGTGTCATGAAATGTAGTTTTAAGAGTTTTTCAGGCAAGAGTGTAGTTGTTTAAAACTCAAATCTGCGGTTTATTTATAAAGAGAGCGCCTATTTGGAAAATTTGCTATGCCGATTTCGGAGCTCCACGCGATCACCGGGCGCTCAGTGCTCATGTATCCGCATAGAGCAGCCTCACGCACAGCTAGTCCTTCCGATATCTGCCGCTGGCTCTGATGTCTCTGTAGTGATTAAACATGAGATACAATTCATTTTGGGTATATTTAACAGGCATTCGTGGTCTCATGAATCTATTATTTGTTCCTGGTCATATCGTTTTGGCTGAGCACAAAAGTTTTAATTTTATATATTTATTTTGAACTTTACCGTAGTACAGTGCTGACTTTGTAGCATACGTTTGACTATTTGCTTTTGTCTTTATTTCCTCTTATATAAGCCTCTTATACTTTGTACATATACTTTTATAATGGCTATTATTGTTCATTAAAACCGACAGTTAACAAAAAGAGGCAGAGTAGTGCTTATTGTCGCGCTTTATTGTCGATCGCTACTTTCCGGCATACACCACGCCTATCAAGTAAGGGTACTGTTGGCAGTGGAAACGCAAGCTGGATCAGGGTGTTCCGTCCCGAATCGTACCATACCATGCTGTACTGACCAGGTGTGTCTCACTCGTGCTTAAAAGTGAAGCTGCGGGCTCTTTGATCGCCCCCTGGTGGCTGGCTGCAGTACAGGTCATAAACCCCGCCCTCTCCATGTAACCGAATGGGACTTCGGTCAAAATAAAAAAATAAATTACACTTCCAGTACAATTTTCCGAAATATGGTTTTGGTCATTTAAGGTAGTTGTTATCACACTGATACATGTTCAATTGTTCGTTTTTGTGATAACTCTGATTTTAGCTAGTAATTTGATGCTATAAAAACGGGGCGTGTCGTTATTGTTGATTAGGTCTGCGGGAGTTTGTGCGGGAGTTTGATACCGCGGCTCCACCTCACGACACTACTGCGCAGACTCTGGCTCCAAACGAAGCTCTACTACGCAGACTTGGGCTCCAAATGACGTCATTTACTCAAGATGGCAACGGCCATACTGAGATGTATTGGCTTCACTTTTCTATAGTGGAAGGAAGCGGAGACGCGTCGTCCATCTTTTTTTTACAGTCTATGGTACTGACCCGTACTGCTCGGTGGAAACGAGCCATAGGTGTCTGCTCACCCCAGTTACCCTGCTGAAACTGCAGGGCTCAATTTACTCAATCCTTCTGTCAGTCATCCTTTTTTTCTCTTTTCTTTTTCTCAACTTTTTTTTTTTGTTTGTTCAAAAAAGAAAATGGAATTGCAAGAAAAAAAGTCATAATTGTGAGATGTAAAATAACATTGGCATGAAAAGTTTATTTTAATTTTTTTAATGAACATTACTGATTGTTTAACATTTGCCTCATTTGCTTTAATGACAGCAGTGCTCAATCTCCAAAAGTTTGTGTAAAATTTAATGGTTGTTATTTAGGATGATTTGATATCCAAAAAGCTACTTTTGCAACATCTGGTCCATGTTACATATTTAGTTTTTTGGTTAGTAGTGCAGAATCTCAAGTATTTCTTTGTATTTCTTCATCTAAAATCCTCAAACTTTGTTTATTTGGAGGTTTAAATTAGATTTAGAATTCCAGATTTTCAGTGTGGAACTTTGGACCTTTCTGTATGTGGGTTGGACAGACAGGGGCACTCTATAAGTGCGTTGACCTCCTTTCCAGCATTGTTTTCATCTGTTTCATACCACATTTCAAAGCCCATGTCTCAAAAAAGACCGCTGTTCCTGCCAGTCATCCAGTAAAGAGTGACGTAGTTTAAATTTAAGTAACATCCGACGAACTAAATCTGTTTTCCGAGAAAACAATCAAAATGTTGTGGATTTATTACCTAACATCAAACAAGAGTGTCCATGTAAGCTGCTTATTCTAATTGTGGAAAAACCTCCTTTAAGTCATGCCTGTCAGGAAGTGGATATTTCTAACAAGAGAAAACACCCTTTAGTTCAAATATTCCCTCATATCTTCTGCTCTATCAAACCCTGGGCAGACAGGGACTCCTTTTAACTTCTGTGGCTGTTGGAAATGATAGACAGCCCAGTGTGGTCACAGTCCCCGCTATAGATCCAGCTGTCTAAATAGATTAGGTCAGTGTGTCTTTGCGGTGGGCAATGATAGCGATGATGAGCTCTGTTGTTTAGGCGGCACGGTGCATGTGAGCAAGCGTTTGAAAGCAGGGGACCGGCTCATAATGGTAATCAATGACCTGTACAGGAACTGCAGCTGGACGGAGGGCGTTGGAGGGGACATGATTGGCCATTTGCCTGGCTCTGAAGCCCAGCGGGAGATAGTGGGAGGGAGACTTTCAGATGTGCAATTTGTTGTCCTCTCAAGCCTTTGCTAGTGCTTGATGCTCTGTTCCTCTTTCTTTTCTTGTTTTGGATAAGGCTGATTTATTGAGAAACTAATGTGCTAATGCCTCTAAAGACAGTGCACACATTATTATAACACATTTTTCCATTAATTTTGAAGTAAACAAGTCCCAAAACAGATATTTGTTGTATCACAGGGATCATAGTAATGTTGTATGTCTTGGAAGACAACGGACCTCCTTCTGACATATGAATTTTTAAAACCACAAAGGATTCAAAGTAAGACATGAATAATTCATGTGAGTTACATTTGATGTTCTTTCAGTAATTAAGACGTGAGTTTAGACTGAATGTGGCTATGAAGTGTGGATATTAGATTAGGATTTTCAAATGATTGTTTTTCTTGTGAACCTCTGGACGAAACTTCCTGAATTTAATTTAAAATTAGAGTTTTTAATTTTGCATAGCCTAGTGAAAATGAAACCTCTTTTAGGACCATTTAACATGGCATTATTTTCTTGACAATCAAACATGTTTTCCTCCCAAATTCTCAGTCCTTTAGTGGAAAAAAGGTAATTACTGCAATTAATAATAATAATAAATTCCGTACAACAAATTGTACTATTTTTAAAGTTCTATTTTACTTTACATCAAAAATAATGTTTCACACTACAGTTATGATAATGGCAGTTTTTTGCAATACGATTTTGAGAATTGGTGGTAGCCTTGTAGCATTGATTTGGGCTTAGGAAAGTCTCAGTTTCCTGCAGTTTTTCAGTGTTTTAATCTGTGAAATATAACACACAGTGGGGACCAAAGGGATTTAAAATATTTTTTTTTCCATAAAATAGAAATATCAACATAATACAATTCTGGGAACAAATTCAGGACTATGAGATAACAGGTTGCAATTACCTTTGTTTTTTTTTTGTACATTCATAAAACAGAAAATAGAATTGCAAGATAAAAATTGTGAGAAGTACTTGTCATGTAGCCTACTTGTCATGAAAATAATGTCACTATGTTAAAAAAAAAAACCCATTGTTTTCCTAAATGTTACTAAAAAAAATGTATGTGTTTTAAAATGGGTGCAAAATGCAGTATATAATTTATTTGCTTTTGGTTTGAAACAGAATTCTAGACCATTTTTGCTTGTTTTCATGAGAGCCTATCACTTGCCAGGATATCAAAGCTTTTTGTTCTTTCGTGAAAGGGAGCCTCCTTACATGTTGCTTTTTCCACCTTTAAAATTTAATAGCATTCTTTAATAATGAAGCAGCTTGTCATTTGTGCACATATTATTTATCTTTTTCTGATGCCCGATGCTAAGTTTAGCCTGACAGGCCCTTTCTGTTCACGCCATGTTCAGATTAACCCAATGTTCAGTGCTTCTGGGAATGTTTTCGATCTTGGAACTTCTGCATTTTCAATATTTGATACACCCACGTTTTAAAAGCAGTAATACCTCTGCATCTCCTCTGGGGATGAACGTGTCGCTTTGTCCAAATGTCAGTGGCATGTCTTTTGATAAATATTTAACAGAGATTTCCCCCTTTGCTCTATCTAGACGTCAGCTGAAATGGAATGTTGTTTTAAAGGAGGAGTTATTATGTTATGATTAAAGATTGTACAATAAGAAAAATGTATAAAGTAAGCAAGGTAAATTTTGTTTCCATGTTGACATTAAATCACAGCTCTGAATCCAGTGAATTTCCGGAGTCTAGACGGATATTGCATTTGGAAAAGGCAAAACTTCAGTGTGGTACACAGCTGGTGTTGACGCTGACACAAAGATGTGTTTATTTCGGAAGGAGGGTTAAAGGTATTGGGGTCAGTGTGTTTGTAACAGACAGACAGGACTGCGTGTCCAAAACACATTATTAATAAATGCCAGTTTAATCAGCTTTCCTTTCGAAGGATTATTTTTAGGTTGCTGAATTTCACAAAGTGTGTACCCATGGCGGCATCTGTCAGTACTGTAATTTTATACTCTCTTCTGTTCTCTCTAGTACTTTATTTTTGGACGATATGATATTGGAAAGCTGTTTCACTGAAAAGCAGTCTCTGGATTCATTACACTAAACCAGTAATTCTCAACCGCTTTTTGGTGCAGGACCCAGATATCTTTGGATATCAAGTGGTGATCCAAAACAATACCAAAATCAAAACAAATGTTCTTAAATTAAATATTAAATATCAACACCCTACATGGGCACACCCTGTCAGATGCTGTCAAATATCTGGAATTACTTTGAACTTCGTAAGCCAAGTGTAATTGGAATAGATTTAAGGAACAGAGTTTAATTTCATTCATGATTTGATGTGCGACCTTTAACATAAAAAAAAAAAAAAATTGAGCGTTTTCTTCTCCCTTTTAAATATTCATATGCCTGTTTATTTTGCATTTTTAATAATGAATGATTTATGGTTAATTGCATTTTATTAATTTTATTTAGCATTTTTTCACTGAACTCAAGTGGAAGAAGTTTTTCAAATTTTTAAATTGTGATCAGTTGGAAAACAATTTAAGGTAGAGAGGTTAACATATTGGTAAATAATTTTAATCATTTGTCATTTTCATTCTGAATTCTGATTAAATACTCCAGCTTGCATCTTGTTTGCTATAATTTGTGAAAAATAATGTCAGAAGATTGCCATCTGTCAAGTACTTTCAAATGCAAATTATGTAAATGAAACAAAAATTGCATAATTTTTTCAAAGTTTTGTTAACATCTCTTGAAATAACCACATTAAATATTACTTCGGCTTAACATTGTAGGAAAAGTGGTCTGGATCTGTTCTGTTATTTATCAGAGGTAGTAGAGTGCCTAGATCACTAATGCTTTCTCATTTAGATTTTATCTCTAATTAGGCTGTGCACAAAGGTCAAAAAAGTGGTACATTTGTTATATAGATGATTCAGAATGGCATGCATTCAGGTGAAAGAGAAATGTGCTTTGTGAATAGACATTCAAACCCTTATTAAATTAATTGGCCTTTTTGCTGGTGCTTTGTTCAGTTGAGGATTTTGAGTGCTTTGCGTTCTTTCAAGGTCACATTGGTATCTCTCCCTCCCAAATGGATTCTCTAATGATCTCTCTCTCTTTCTCGTTTCCTTCCAGAGCATCAGAGAGATCCCACCTGGCTTTGTTAAGCCTACATGCCTGTGAAATGACCGAATCTCCTGCTTGCCCTCCCATGGAGTGAGCAGTTGTCCTTGACAGTGAAACAGAGATAAAGAGAGCCATTCTCCTCCTATGGATTACAGACCCATAGGTCTGAACGCCCTGACGTGGGTCAGTCATCTTTCACAGACTTCTCCCAGCGCTGTCGAGCTCCTTCGCCATTCCGTAAAATGCTGGAGTTGGAATTTCTGGTCTGGACAATTTAACGTCAGGTATGAATGCCCCAATCTTTAGGACCAGAGGCACAGCAGACGAGGTCGTAGAAGCTTGAGAAGCACCTCACCTCAGAAATGCAGACCGATGATCTATTTGCCAAAAAGCTTCAAGCCTTGAATGGTAATATGGGACCTCCTGGTGCAAACACACAGGGAACACCGGCAGTGCCCAAGATGGGCGTACGTGCAAGAGTATCTGATTGGCCGCAGAAGAAGGAAGGCCACGGTCCACCACCTAGATATGAAAGCCTAATGACGACCTTCCAGAATGGACAGCCCGGTCAGTTGCCGGAAGATGTGGTCAAACATAGCCCAGGTTCTCCTCCCAACCCCAGCTTTCTGGAGGCAAAATATGGACTTGGTGAACTTCTGAGCCACTCTACTGGTAAAGTTCACCAAGCTCTCCAGAAAAGGAGCAACAGTGACGTCACCATCAGTGATATCGGGGCAGAGGACGTGGATCAGACGGCAATTAACCCCAATACAGGTGCCACTTTGCACCGAGAGTATGGAAGCACGTCCTCCATCAATCGCCAGGGTTTGCCCGATGAAGGGTTTTCTGGCAATTTGAAGGTTTTCCAGCCAGAACTCTCGGAGCAACCAAGTGCACCACCTCCGCATGGCTTTCCAGAATTTCGCCCGTATGAGGCTGCCATTTCTCCAAGTCTCCAGACTGCTGCGCAGATTGCACGGGGGGACATTCTCTGCATTCCGAACTACTCAGATTATGTGGACAGTTCACTCTTCTACAGTCGGGAAAGGGAGAAGTCCTTCCTACAGCGACAGAAATCTGAAAAGGGCGAGACATCCATTTTCCGCAGGCTGAAAACCATGAAAAGTGAGCAGCGGCAACTAAGCGACCATGATGATTGTAGTAGACATGGTCGTCCATTGAGTTTCCAGAGATGTTTCGCCCACTATGACGTACAGAGTGTGCTTTTCAATATTAGTGAGGCTGTTACCAATCGTGCCAACTTGGCACGTCGGAAGAATATTACCACGGGGGCTTCTGCAGCATCCCAACACCAAATTGGTGGGGGAATGGACAGTCCTGACCCCTTGTCTGTTTGCGAATCCCCTTTGGACACCTGTGAGGAGCTAGGTCAGAAAGCTTGCACAGATCCTGATGAAGGGGATGGGAAAGGCAATGGTTTGGTGCTGAGCTGCCCGTACTTTCGTAACGAGATAGGTGGTGAAGGTGAAAGGAAACTGAGTGCCACCAAACCAAACAGTGGACCCCATAACAATGTAGGTGACAATTATACTATTGAGTCTACTTTAAGCTCACACTGCACCAATGCAGGCGTTTCCGTCTTGGAAATGTCCCGTGAGAATTACGCCTCTCGTGAAAACTACGCTGTTCCACGGGATTGCATCAAACGCTACATCATTGAACACATTGACATGGGCGCTTACTACTATCACAAATTCTTCTTCAATAAAGGTATGTTTTACAATATAGATGTTAATTTGATTGGTCTACACAAAAGTGTACTGTAGCAATATATGACCAAAAAACTGAGTGTATCTCTCCCTGTATAATGTTGATCCCTTCTTATTCTTTTTTTTTTTTTTTTTTTTTTTTAAAGAGCACCAGAACTACTTTGGTGTTGATGAGAACTTGGGCCCTGTGGCAGTTAGCATTCGGAGAGAAAAACTGGAGGAGGGAAAGGAGGGACCACAGTATAATTACAGGGTCATCTTCAGGACCAGTGAGGTAGAACTGCATTTGTAAAACACACTGCTTAGCACACATCATTTAACAAACTTCTGTGAAGCCAGTCAAGTTCAGGGGTATAATTTTTAATTACTTATACTCATTGCCTGTGTGTGTACACATAGCCTATATATATACACACACACACACACACATATATTATATATATATATATATATATATATATATATATATATATATATATATATATATATAGATTATAGATGTGTATATATATATATGTGTATATGTATATATATATATGTGTATACATACACACACACTGTTTTTATCAGGCAATGAGTGGACTTCTTATTAATTTATAATTGATTTCCATCTTTCCATTAAGTGCATTTCCTAAAGCTTTTATATCATTCCCTCTGAATACAAATCAGAGCTGCCTCAATAATAACATTGATTGTTTTGAAAATCAGCTCAAGATGGATGATGTCTATGGTGTACTATTGATTTTTCCGTGTATGGTGATATAAATTACCTTACTGTACTACATGATTCTCACCACTGACGCTATAAAAGTCCCAACCAGTGCAGCTTTCAAAATGGCAAGAGATCTTTCATTTGCAGCCTGCCAGGGGTTTTCCTAAGGGTGACTGGATAGTTTGCTGAACTGGCGGTTGAGCGTACAATGGCCCTCTTGCTAAAAGCCAAAGCGTTACTTCAGCATTCGCCACAGTTATTTGAACTCAATTATTCATCAGAAAGATTGGCAGGGCATGTCGGTGGATTCAGCATCATTGCAGGGACACTCTTAGAGAGTGCTTAGCCATTTGAGAGACAACTAGAATGGTTTATCCATCTGTTCAGGATTTGAGAATGCCGTGTATTCATTTAATGAATACATTTGCTCAGTTCAGCCAACATTGTGAACTCTTTCCTTCTTTTTTTTTGCTAATATAAACTTCTCTCTCTTCACTCTGCCCATCTTCAGCTCACCACTTTGAGAGGCTCGATTATGGAGGATGGCGTCCCCTCCACGGCTAAGCATGGGACTACCCGTGGACTCCCTCTTAAAGAGGTCTTGGAGTACGTAGTTCCTGAGGTCAACATTCAGTGCCTCAGACTGGCCACCAGCTCACCTAAAGTCCCAGAACAACTGCTGAAGCTGGATCAGCAGGGAGTAAGTAACCTACTGTACTAAAAGCTCTACAGTCAGTTTTACACATAGAAATGGTAGATAAATTACTTGATTTAAGCTTAAATACTATAAACCATATAAGGCCCTATGATTTCTGCAATGTGGAAAACGCGGACGAAATCGCAGAATCCAGTCATAAAACGGAATTTACTGTATAACGCGGAATGTCGTCAAAAGTAGGTAAACTACACTTAAATCAAAATGCGATATGGTCTAGTATAAAAATACCATTTAAATATTGGTAACAATATGAATCCTGCATGTTCTGTATGAATGAATGAAAGGCATAGACGCACGGTTTCGTTTACTACACACATACTGAAGCGTGCGTGACGCTTCCGGTGTTTTCAGCTTCTGCTGCCTCAGTATATGAGTACATGAACACATGAATAATTTCCAGAGCTGCTCTGAGAGTCACTTCAAGAGCATTTGACTGTTTCCTTATTGTTGTATACAAACAGAAACCTAAAGGTCTTCACGGCAATAAAAAATAAAAGTTCGGTTTAACTTGAAGAAACCATGACAGAATTACTTAATGTAATAATAGTACTACTACTACTAATAAAATTATTATTAAAACATTTTTGTAAAGGGATATTTACCAGAGAAATTATTTACCACAATTTATTTAGCAGAAAAATGTAAATACACAACACATTATTTCTGAAAAAAATAAATACAATTATAATAAATTAATAAATAATTATTTAAATAATTTTTAAATCAATTAATTAGAGATGCTTTTGATTATTAATATTTAATGAAACCATTAAAAAGAAATCCAGAAAATTAATAGAAAATAGATTTTGGGAAAAATAAAACTGAATTTGAGAAAAAAAACATTTCATGGGGAAAAATGGAATCCAGAAAAATTAAAACGGAAAAAACAGGATTTGGAAAAAAATAAAACGGAATTTGGGAAAAAATAAAATGGATTTCATATTGCCCTATCCATACATTAAATAAAAATGAAGAACTAAGTAATTGTATATATATTTATCTATTTAGTTAGTTTTCATGCAAGAAGATAGTCCTTGACCTAATATGGCATGTAAATAATAACAGAATATATCATATCTGCTATAATAATACTGTATATTGTGTATTTTTGCACTGGAACGCTTCCAAGGCCTTAAGATATTCTTAAGATATACTGTTTCCCTTAAACAGATAAGCCAATTTATTAAAAAAATTGGATGATAAATAATACGTCCATTAACTTTTGCACCTTAAATACCCAAACTACCCTTTGTAAGTGCTTGAATTGGTAAAATATACAACAAGCATTTCCCACAATGCAGCCAGACTGTAAAATGATCGTACCACCATTTGGACAGTAAGAGACAGTTTGGCTAACACAAACTGACAGGTGGGAAGGAACTTCATTCTCTGGGATGATTCATTGTATACAGTGTACAATGTTGTGAACCGTACATGTCCACAAGGCTTGTAATTACAAGACATATATCACATATAAGACATAATCAAGTGGGGGTTTAAGAAACCATCAGTTATATCCTTCATACGTCCCATTTGCTTAGTTTTAATGCATACTGATAAAACAGAAACAGATGTTTTAAACTTCTGCTGATGATGTGATGTCCTTAAAAGCTGTTGTTCATTTGATAACTTAAGCAAGATTGAGCTTGTGAAGTGGTTCCTTTGGGCAAGGCGCCTATCAGGTGCCGCTGATGGCCTTACAACATTTCCGTTTGAGGGTTCAAATTGCAGGTGTGTCAGGATGAGACACTGTTTTACTAAAGAAGCCTTTATAAAAACAAAGATCCAATTACTTATTGACAGACCCAGACTTGCACATCTCAGGGCTAGACTGGAACAGAGAGATGAGCAGTTTTGTCAGTAAATTGACTGAATGGAATCTGAGAAGCAGTTAAAATCTTGATCGATATTACAGCCACACGACGGCCAGAGGGGAAAATCTGAAGAGTAACCCTGTAGAACAATGAATGCATTGAAAGAGGCTAGTTGTAAAATTAAGGTTGGTAATTATTTCAAGTGGTATTTTGTCATCTCAAATCAATCAAGTTCAGTGAATACCTTGAGGACCTCACTGTAAAATGATAATTCGGCTATTGTCTGCATTTCCAGTGCTCAGACAAAAGATAACTAGTTTTCAAGGCAAATTATTCGCCAAAAACCGCAGAAAACATCACCATGGCAACCACCTAGCCACACATAGCAGCCACTTGACCCGTCTGAGACGCTGCCAACTGTGACCAGCAACACTTATGGTGAAAATGAAAGAAAGAAAATCATTGCTTGTCTTATTCTTTCTCGAGTCCCCATCTTTGTCCATTTCTTCATCTTGCCTCCATACTCTCTCCAAGTTCTACCCTCTCTGATAATGGTGGTGGGGGGGGGGGTTCTCTTCTGAAGACTGCTGGTGGCATTTTATGGCACAAAAGCCAAAGCAATTGTAAGAATAGCACTAAAATTGCTTTTACCATTTTTGAAAAATTGGTGTGGGCTGGGAATTACAGGAGATTTTGGACAATTACCATAGACCTCTTAAAATTCTTATGTCGTTGTAAACCAGCATTTTTCAGTTTGTCATCTGATCAGCCATTCCTATTATTATGAATGTTAAGTATCATATTTTTAACATACTGTTCATTATCTTTTAATAATTGTCCAAATAATAGTCTGGCTCTACTTTTTTTTTTTTTTTTTTTTTTTTTTTTTTTTGTCTGTCTGTCTGTCTGTCTGTCTGAAGTCTTATGTCTGGTTGCAAAGCTTCTTTCTTTAGTTTATGGCTGGTATGTGTGTCTCATACATAATGCAAAAGCGGCATCTGAGGCCAGTCCGCATGGCATTATGTGTCAGGTTTTTGCGCAGATTGATAGCACTTAACATGACTAAATCACCACTTGCGGTAGGCGATGTATATCACCGTTCCATAATATGCTTTAAGAGTGCTTTTGAAGGTTTCCTGTACAATGTGCATTAAAGATTGGATAAATATATCACTTTTTACTGTGTTCTTTTAGAAATGATTCTGTTACATAATCCTGCCATGTAATATGTAAGGGACAGTACTGATATTTTTCATATTGTTAATAATATAATATAAAATCTAAAAGCTAAAATAAAAGATAAAGCTTAAATATTAAATTTTAGAATAGTATATAGTATAAATAATCCTAAAATGACACTGGTAAGGTATAATGTACAGTCAGACTGGTCATTATTCTAGAAAATCATGAAAGACCCTGAAGCCAAGCACAGATTTTTCCTTATTATACAGATTCGAGTTTAAATTATTATGTGAAAAGAAAAGACCACAGAATGATACAATACATGAAATGACCACAGTGTAGAAGATCATTTGCAAGGAATCAGTCAAATATACTGTACAGTGTAATGGTCGTTTATGAAAAAAAAAAAAAAAAATGACCACAGAATGCAGCGAATCCAGTATTCCGCAGAGACGTATAATAGGTGTAATTAGGGCTTTGCAATACTCTGTGAAGGATGTAATAACTGGTTCAAACTGAAGGGTGATACACAAAAAAAAACTTGTCAAATATCATTATAATGATTGAAACTGATTGTGTTTTTATTCTTTGTAAATTTTAGCTGAGTTACCAGCACAAAGTGGGCATCCTATACTGCCAGGCTGGGCAGAGCACAGAGGAGGAGATGTACAATAATGAGAGTGGTAGTCCCGCACTGGAAGAGTTTCTGGATCTACTGGGTCAGAAAGTCCGACTGAAGGGGTTCAATAAGTACAGGGCACAGCTGGACAACAAAAGTAAGTGCTGCTCTCCCAATGATATTTTCAAAATGTTTGAATGTTTGATCCACTTTCACTGCTGTGAATCTTTGACAAGCCAAAAAGCTGCTTGGCAGCTTCAGGTTCATTTCTGAAATGGGTTTTGTTAATACCATATTTGCTTTTGGTCAGTGCATGTAGGGCATTAGACAGTTTCTCATAATCTCTTCTGTGCAGATGAGCCATTTGCAAATTAATATTGAACTGCAAGAGACTAATTTTGTATTTCATCATCATCAGTGTATGTGTCTTTTTAATTTACTGCCTTCATATTGATGTGTGTGATATAATCACATCTTTTCTGCAGCGGACTCCACTGGCACTCACTCTCTCTACACAACCTATAAAGACTTTGAACTAATGTTTCACGTCTCTACAATGCTGCCCTACACACCCAACAACAGACAACAAGTGAGTCGGACACATTTCATAGTTATTCCCTTCTTTTCATTTACTGATATTTTGAGTTGTATTAGTTTGAGTTCTTAAACTATGTTTTGAACTTTCTCTTCAGCAAAGGATGCTGAAAAAACTTGTATCTCTGTTTACACAAAGAGAGTTTACACGTTTCTTGAGCACCAAATCAGTATATTAGAATGATTTCTGAAGTATCATGTGACACTGAAGACTGGAGTAATGGTTGCTGAAAATCAGCTTTACCATCACAGGAATAAATTACATTATAAAGTTAAAATTATGCTTTAAAAATGTTAAATATTTTTTTAAAAATCGTACTGACCTAAAACTTTTTTAATGGTAGTCTAAGTAACTGATGACAACACTTTCTTTTAATGGTAAATATTTAACACATGTGGATAGGTGCAATTATAATTTCTTAACTGCAAACAAAAAAGCACATAATCCAAGATAGATCGGCCTTTCTGCTGATTTATGCACACTTGAACAAGCACCTGCGCGAATGAGATTCACTTGCTCATGCCTTTCTACACAAAACTCTTTCAGCCCTCGTCAGTTCTCTATTCAATTGGCTGGTCTTGATCTGTGCATCTTTACAGACCTCACAGAACCTAGACCAATTGTCCTGCATCCTGCTAATTGTAAACACTTCAGCGGGCAGGCCATGTTGTCATGGCAACTGTCTGAATGCCCCATCTTTTCCAAAAAAAAAAGAAAGAAAAAAGCTCCCTTTCCAGTTGCCCAGACAAGGCACAGATTTTATGTCTTAAATGAAGAGCAGGACATATCAGGGCTAATTAATTAGAAATGCATCATTTTCTGTTGGTGAAATGCTGTTATTATTTATTTGGTGGAACAAATTTGAAAAGATTTATTTCCTTCATCTGCTGTACTTTTCAATGGGTGGAACAATCCTAACAGAGTTTGCCACAGATTAATTTACCACCGTAACAGCTTTCCATCAATGACTTCCTGAAATCCCCATGTGCTTTTAAAAGAAAGCTTTTTTATAGAATGAGTAAAAAGAGAAGTATGGGAGCCCTTGCTTGGGTCTTTATTTGGCTGATTTGTGGGATTTGTTGTTTTCTCTCCATTGGATCATGGTCCGATAGGGATAATCTTGGAAAATAAGCTGGTGAAGATCTCCATAGCTTTGAGCTTTAAATTCAGTTCACCTCTGATCCTCTTTATTTTCATTTGCTAACAGAGAGATGAGCCCAAGGGATATACAGTAGACTACAGCTAAACCATTTACGCATTACTTAAAGTGGAAGTGAAGCAGTCAGTTAAGTTTACATTATTTAGTAAAGTGATTTCCACTTTGATTGAAAAATATATAACAAACATGATTAATGTAACCATTTTAAAGAAAAAAGGTTGTTTTGTTATAGCTTTTGGAGCAAGGGCGCCGCCATCTTGCAGTACCACAGCGTGTGACGTCACGGGGTTGGTTCGCTCCGATGGCCAGTATAGTAATATAAGCATTTCTTTACATTTTGAACACACAAATGTTATTTTAACACACAAATAATTTGGTTTTCACCATCATTTGGATGAATATT
>JAFVLL020013974.1:0-27250 GCA_021397915.2 Tor tambroides | reverse complement strand
ACTGTTCGTTTTCTCACACAAACCTCTCGTTTCGTGTCTTAGGCCATCAATGTGTAGTTACGATGGGGAATTGTTTAATTTGGATTTCTCTGTGCGTGTTCTTTTTCCCTCTTATAGAGCCAGTGACCTATACCTGCCATTATATGACTGACAGACTAGAACGGTTTGACCTAAAAATATCAAAATTGGATCTACTGAAGAAAAAAAGACACCTACATCTTGGATGCCCTTGGGGTAAGCTGATAGATATCAAATTTTAATTTCAAAGTGAACTATCCCTTTAATCACCCTCATGTCGTTCCAAACCTGTATAAGCTTGTTGAACACAAAAGAAGATATTTTGAAGAACCAAACAGTTGTTGGTTCCCACTGACTTAGTAGGGAAAGAAATACTACAGAAGTAAATGGGGACCATCAACTGTTTGATTACCAGCATTCTTTAAAATATCTTCTTTTATGTTCAACATAAGAAAGAAACTCATACAGGTTTGGTTTGGAACGACATGAGGGTGAGTAAATGATCACAATATTCATTTTTGGGTTGGCATGATTACAACTATGGCATGATTTGTTTATCAATATTTTACTTGATTTACTTTTTTTTCTTACTCCAATATCTGTGAAACTGACCTGATTTTGAGGGAGATGATAATCAACTGACCAATACAGAGTCATTCCAAGAGAATACACTATTATCTGGAAGAAACGACACACAAATCATCAGTATATCTTCTGTGAGCATTCAACTGAAGCACATTTTCTAAAATAAATCCAACCTTCTTGCGACTAAATTTTGCGCTAAATAAAATAAAATAAAATTTAATTTAATTAATTTAATGTGAAATTTCTCGCGCCATTGAGAAAAGTTTCATTGCGTGTCATATGACCGCTTTAGGGCGCCACTAGAACGCTCTGAGCGTTTGACAGGTCAGTATTCCTCAGCTCATTTATGAGAGCGTGAAAAAGCCGTAAAATAAGTAAATAAAGCGGGAATACAGCTAACTATAGTCTCTATAGTGCACTATTCCTATTGACATGACTTTATTCGCAGCTCTCTGACCGAACGTGAACTCTAGTGTGTTCCAGCCGTCGCTGTCCTTTTCAAGCAACGCGAGAGAAAGTGAGAACCTTACAACATGTAAATTATATTCTTTACTGTTTTTTTCCTGCCAAAATGACTGAGTTCGTTTGGAATTATTATTTTAGAATTTCTGAACAATTTCTGAACATCAATTTCTTTGCAAGAGGCAATAAATTCCAATGGCTAGCGCGCACCTATCACCGCAGGTTTTGATCGAGTTAACGCAAATAACGTGATTAATATTTATAAGCCTGTCAGACCTTAGTTCATTTTAGGCTATTAGTAATAGGATTGTTGGTATTATTACATATTATTATTAGTATTATTGTTTTTTACAGAAACATTGAATGACCAATAACGTCTCAAGCATCACCATGTGTCTTCGTAAAAATCAATCATTTTGCGAAGAGAACCTGATTTGATTTGCAATGTATATTATAGATCAACAATACCTGTATAATATGCTTGTATGTGTGTGTGTGTGTGTGTCAATCTCTGACAAGAGTGCTACATACAGAAGCGTTGGCATGCATCGCTGAATGAAACTGACCTTCTCCATGGCTAGCTTGGTGGAGATGGCACGGCCTTGCAGCATCTCTGGGGCTGTGAAGGCACATACCTCATCTGTCATAGCACAGTTCTTGAACGCCAGCGTCCCAGTCGCGGACAAGAGCAGTGAAGCAGGAGTTATAACGTTGCAGATATTGTGACCTAGAAAAACAGACCCACATTCATTTAATTTTGCATGGAGTGCACTCTTCACCATCAGGAAAAATCAACTAACTTCAAGGTCAGCATTTACCTTTGTATGAAAGGTCTAAGAGGGATTCAGCTGAGCCCAGCAGGAGCGACCACACCTCGTCCTCTTCCAGCGGTCCTCCTCTGGCTTCCAGCACCTCAGCGAGGGTCACAAATGTGCTGCTCATCCTGCGGAATCATGAGACATATACCTGAGAAGGAGAGACACAAGCTAACTGGCTGATGGAGGTGGAGAGAAATCAGCTGAAAGAGGAGGATGGAGCCTAAACAAAGTGAGCAGCAGGGACTCTGAGCTCATCACCAATGTTTCATAACAATATTGTGTAATATACATTATTTATATTGTGTAATGTGTAACTCTAAATCTGTCTACAATTATCTATTTTTGTCTTTTGCTGACTTCATTTCCAGCTATCAAAGGAATAAGCTTAGGCAAGAATGTGCCAGTTGTTTTGCATAATCACTGGTGATTGGATTGTACTTCAGAGGACACATACAAATACATTTCTTTCCTTTTTTTCATTTTCAGATCATTTTCAGAGAGAAGTAAACTGCAAACAGACTGATTTTAATTTACTACATTTTTGTTTTATTTTAAAAGATTTCAGCCAGTTTTGGCCCAATATTAAATATCTTTCTAATTCTAATCCACATCTAAATCTTTATTTTCCCTGAACAATACAGATAGTTCCTGGATTTTTTTTACAGTGTGAGCATGAATTAAATGGTTTGACATGCAATAGAGTTCCAGGAAACAGTTGCGACAATTGTATTTACAGTTTGGAGAATGTTAAGACTGTTTCGAAAAATGTGCCAAAGCCATTGGGAAAAACCTTTAATGTACTGTATTCTGGTCCATTTAACTGTAACTGCTCAAGATGGAAGCCAGAGGGAGACATTTCACATCAAGAACATGTGCCTCACTAATCAATAATATGCACTTACAAAAAGAATGTTCCTTTGGTACCAGTCTTTTTGATTTGATGTAGAAGTTGAACTTACTATAACTTACCCGTTTAATATAGTAACTTACTTACTACCCTAGTGAAAAATAAATATACTAAAATGTATTTGAAATACATTTATTTCATGCTACAAATATACTACAAGTTTACTACAAATACATTTACATATTTTTATATACTTAATAAAAAATACCCTGCAGTTGTACTTTTGGTATGCTAAACTGGTATACTCTAAGTCTGCTAAATTGGAACATCTAATTTTGTACTTAATTAATGCAGGTTTTTTTCTCCATTTACGATTGAGTTTTGGTTCCTTGCCGCTGTTGCCTCTGGCTTGCTTAGTTGGTGACACTTAATTTCTAGCAATATTGTCAACTTGACTGCACAGATGCTATTTGAACTGAACTGAGCTGGACGATGACATCAATGATGAACTTTAACTGAAAATTTGAGTGTTTACTATTGTCCTTTTGCATTATCAACACACTATTTTCTTATTTAATACTGTAAAGCTGCTTTGACACAACCTGTATTGTAAAAAGCGCTATATAAATAAAGGTGACTTGACCTGACTTGACTTTAATTGTGCAGAAGTAGTGCTGAAGTCCAACTAAAGACAAACTGAAGTATATCTGATTGTGTTAAAGTGGAACTATTGCAAGTATACTTTAGGTATACTTTAAATATTTGCATTTAAAGACTGATATTATTCAAAGATCATACAATCCTCATCAATAGTGACATTAAAACACATTTTAGGTTCAATATTAAGAAATATTCATTGTGCACAAGTAGTACTCCAAATAAAGTCTAATTATAATTTTTATATCGGTGAGTCTCGAGCGATATGTCAGTAAATATATTAATAGATTTGAATTATACTTATAATGAATTAAATGTATTTTAAATATATAACTTTTTTACTGGGGTATAAACACATTCTTTGGTATTTATGAGAAATATAATTTAATAAACAAATAGAATAGTGTCATTTTTTATTAATTTAGCTGGTCTTTATGGGCTTCATCTTACTGTGATGTAGGCTATACATGAAGTGATGTGTGACTGCTTAAAGTTCACATAAAATTAAAACAGTATTGACTTTCTAAAAGCACGTGGTTCATGATTCATTGGTGCACATTATTTTTTATCCAGTCAGTTCCCAAATGAATAAAATCAAATCTTATCCTACACATTTTCACATATACTTTTGCACTCTTAATCACACAAGTAACATTGTCAAATGCTGTTAATAGGAAATTGTGATTCAAATTTCAAACCAAGGTAACAACAAGCAAATCCACAGAACAGAAAGAAAGTTAAGGATTACAGTAATCTGGCATGAGAAGTGGGACATAATCAGATGTCCATAAGGAGACATCAGGACCTGGATAATAGCCAAGGTACTCTGTTCAAGTAAATGTGCCAAAAGATGTCACCAACATCAGCCACTGACTCTACATATATATTTTTTTCCAACCACAGTCTTACTCTGCTAATTTCAGCATGTCAAGGTAAAATACTACACTGCAATTAATGGCATAGAGAGCAAATATATCTTCAGTTTTCTCTTTGGTTCAAATAAAGAGGAATTAACTAAAATGTAAAAAAGTTAAATAAATACAGGAAAGGCTATATAACAACTCTTATAAATAATGATGATATTGCTGTAATTACTATAGTAGTATTATCTCTTTAACCATCTCATGGCTATATTTAGCAGTATATTTTGTATAATCTGAAGAACGTAAAGTAAGAAAGTAAAAATAAGACATCTGTATGACTTTTCAGAACTTTAATGTTGTCAAAAATACATTACAAGTGAAATTAAAAATGTAATTTATATTAAAACATTTAGATTGAAAAAATATATTAATTATATTAAGTAAATATACTAAATGCATTTAAATAAGAATGACCATAATGTATTTTAAAACCTTATGTTCAGTCTGTTGTTGTTTGGTTGTCTCGAGGCTTATATTAAACTAGATCAAGTCTGAGTGCCAATACAGGGAGATTACACTGTCTAGTTAATTACACAACCTGGGTGTTAATAAGCTGACTCAACACCTTTTTTAAAAAAGACATACTAAAATATGGCAAATGTAATAATCTAAAGTTATTTATGGATACCTGAGATTGTTCACTGCCTCAGTATGTCAGATCAGTCAGAACAACAAATGTTTTGCCTGGACACATACACACACAAAAATGTACCAATGCAATAATGAGCTTGAACTCCAAAGAAGGTTAAGCAGGACCTGCAGATGTGTAAACATAGGTCTGAACATTACAAGAAGCCTTGAGTTTCTTTTTGTGGCCTGTCAGAAATAGAATGCTTAATTTTAAGCATACAAATGCAGAAAACACTTAAATCAACACAGCTGTATAATATATATATATATATATATATATATATATATATATATATGCCTCTAAAATTAAAATAAGAATCAAAATAAACTTGAGCTCTCTCAGACCATCAGTATCTAGGAAGACATGCATTTTCTCATGGACTAAGAGAAAGAAATGACACTAAACTCACTGCATTCCTTCAATAATCAAATCCGAGAATATTCTGACAAACAGCGTAGCCTTTGTGCACAAATACTAACGGGCACATAAACACTGGTTAAATCAAAACTAAATATATCAGGAAAATAAAAGTGATTTTTATATTCTTCTTTTTGCATTCTGTACTGATTGAGAGGTTCTGGGCTTTCCCTGTCCAAATAAAAATCTGAGATATACATACACCAATCACAACTTAGCACTGTAGCATTTTAATAGCTTTAACCAATTTAGCTGACCTAGTCATGGCAGCAGCATTAATTAATTACAAACAGACTATGTTGTTAATCTTAGAACGTACAACTTTGTGAATTTTAAATGAAGACAGATTCACATAATTGTACAAATTGTAACTACTAAACGTGATCTATCATCTTAGGAATATGAATAGATTTACCTTCTAGCATTCGATGTCTTAAGGTCCTGATCTCCTTCTGATGCTTTCAGTCACAGCACACACACTTTAATCCTGTGGATCACTACATGTTTCGTTTACCTTCTGTTACCAAGTGCCCCATGTGACCCAGCCATGCACCCAGCCATCTCCAATTCAGCATACTTGTACATCCATACAAAAATGCATTTACTGATAAACTACTCACGTCTAATCACTAAGAGCATCTGATGTCTGTGGGACCTCGAAACATTTTTGCAAATTGAACAACTATTCTTAGACTACAGCTAAGAGCTCAATTGGATTAAATGAGCACTGACAAAAGAGGATGAGGAAGTCTTCAGGAACATTTTTATTTAATTTTACTCAACACTCTCAAGACAAAAGTACAAAGCTGTCACTAGAAAAGTACCCTAAGGTACAAAAGCTACAAGGTACCTTATTCGTACCTTATTTACCCCTAAATGATACATATTAGTACCTGAAGTGTACATATCAGTAGTTTTGTACCTTTTTTTCTGAGAGTGAAGCTGTGGTCCCTTTATGTATATATATTTAAATAGCATTTCATTTGTTTAGGCCTGCATGCACAGAGGTATTCTGATTCTTTTTCATCACATCTCAAGTCCTGTATTGTGTAAAATAACATTCTGTAGTAGAAATTACATTTGAAACATTTTTTTAATAAAATGGCTGACTTTTGTCTTGCTAAAGCTAGCTAGCATATGTTTTCAAAATACACACAATTAAACATTTGTACACTTTTTGCGTAATTTTACAACTTGATTGAAAATTACACGGAAGAAAAAACAGTAGGCCTATATTAAAATAATTGGTATTTACCTATTTCATCTCAAGCTCATCACTGCCACTGTTGTCTCCTTGGTAAACAAAAGCACTAACTTTTGAAAAAACTTTATTAGGTGCTGCAACTGTGGACTGTCCTCTTTTTGAGAAACAGATTGATATAGCTATTTTCACGAAAGGAATATTAAAAAGATTTATGATTTTGTTTAGATGAACAGTTTTAAATGTGTATTTTTCTTTTCAGTGGATTTTTATATTTTAGGAATTTAAGTATCTGAGTAGGCTAAATATGTTAATACCCTTAAAAGGATGCACAACAGAATTTAGATCAATATTATTTTGACAGATTTTACTAGAATCCTCTAGATTCACAGACAGACAGACAGACAGACTGATAGACTGATAGATAGATAGAATGCTGTATCTATGAATAGGCCGGCGTGATGGCACGGAAGCGCGTGGGGGTTTGGTGACGTAGAGCGCACGTCGTCCGCAGTGCACGCAAGGCCTGCTGCCAGTGGAAGAAAGCGCTTTCAGTACGGTGAGGTCATGTTATCGAAACCAGCAGCCGAATAAGCGCTATTAATAATCGATAGAGCCTTCGCCACATCATTTCTGAAGAGTCCGGGTATTTAAGTGGCATTTAGGATATAGGGAGAATTTATATTTTAATCGTAGCAGGTAAGTGAGCGTTTTAAGGTGGTTTTAATGCGTGGTATTGTTTCGCCGTGGGGGAGGGTGTGTATACATCACACAGCTTATTTTCTTTTATTTGAAACAGTAATACGACAATATCCGTGTTTTGAATGATGAGGGTTTTAAACGTATCGGCTAATAAATGAGCCGGGTTACGTGAATTCGCTTACAATGCTATTTGTCAAGCTGCTCGCTTTGCCAGTCACCCACTGTAACCATACTGTATGTCTATTCTGGATAGAATTTAATCTGGAACGTAACATAAGAAAGGCTGAATTACTTATGGGTTTAGCATGTATACTGATCACTGTCTAAAACTATACATTGTTTCGCTTGTGTATATATAGTGTCTTACTGGCCTGTGCTGTCATACAAATCAGGATACATATATTATTAAAAATTTAAATGTTGCTTCTAAATGATTGATTGATTTCAGTTTGACAGAATTTGCCCATTAGATCTGTTTGATGAGTAAATTATTAATACAATGAAAACAAACTATGAGTCCTAATGTTTAGTGGGATGAACAAACGATAAAAGTTTGTCTTAATCAGGATTTGTCACATTGTTTATACTGTATAGATATCAAGTTAACTATAAATGAGCTATTTAACTAGAAAGTTGTGTATTTTTTTTTTTTAGCCAGTAGTCACTATGTGATTCATTTTTACTTTTTATCAGTGAGACTGTCCTGAATACTGTATTTTTTAAATAAATCAATTACTTGAATATGGTTTCTATTTATTTCTCCTATTGTGCATATACTTGTGGTTTGAAATTATTCTCTTATGGAATGTTGTGCTAAGTAGTTGTGAGTCAGTGTTGTTAGCCTGGAAGTCTTTGCCTTTATTTGGCTCTGATTTAAAAGAGAAATTGTGTTACTTGATTAACTGGTTTCTTTGGGTGCATGCCTGATTATACAAGTATTGATATTGGCCTGTATGTCAAAAAGTGTTTGGTAATTTATTCATTTATATTTTTTTCTTGCTTGATTGTACACAGTTACAACCAAAAATCTTGACAGTCTTGACAAAAGTATCTCTCTGTTGCTATGGATGCTTTTGTATTCAGACATATTCAGTGCTACTTCCTCTCATCACAGTGAATTATGTTACTTTTAATGTACTGCGCCATGTCAGGAAAAAAAATATCCCTGATATTATGCCATTTGCGGAAACAACAAAAAATGTGGAAGCATTTTTCTGTGGAACTGGGTCATGCTGTTAGTCTTGCTGTTTTAACTCAGGTTAAGAGCTATTAGGAAACTGCCCTACTCTTTTGTGGCGTATGAGTCCCCTTTTTATGTGTGCATGTATTTCTAACAGCTGTATGCTGTAGTTATTTTCTTTTTGATGTCACAGAGATAAAGCCCAGAGTCAAAAAGAGGTTTGGGACCACTCTATGCTGTCCTTTCAGTTTATTCTGCTGTGCCAAGAAAAAAAAGATACTGCAGGAAAATCATGTTACGGTGATGAAGATATAACAACAGTTGCAGTACTATAGTGGATTTTGTTTTGTTTTTATGGTCTAGGTTTGTGAAAGTCTGCCTTGTTCGGATGCTCACACTTCGGCTTCACCATGAACAAAAATAAGCGAGAAAAAGAATTCTACAGCGTAGATGTGGGTGATTCAACATTCACAGTGTTGAAGCGGTATCAGAATCTAAGACCCATTGGCTCGGGTGCTCAGGGAATTGTCTGGTATGTTCTAGAGCTCGTATTCCACCTTAAATTGTAGACATTACACAGTCGCCGCATCTTTTCATCTGCTTCATGCATCCTTTTCTCTTGTAGCTCAGCATATGACCACAACCTTGAGCGAAACGTGGCTATAAAGAAACTCAGCCGGCCTTTTCAGAATCAGACTCATGCCAAACGTGCATACAGAGAGCTAGTGCTCATGAAGTGTGTCAACCATAAAAATGTAAGTCATGACCCCAAAATGGCTTGTAATATGTTGCATGCAATGGAAAATTCAGCAGAGCATAAGCCGTCTAATAGACATGCTTTTTCATTTCCAGATAATAGGCCTCTTAAATGTTTTTACACCACAAAAAACATTAGAAGAATTCCAAGATGTGTGAGTATATGTTGTGTATTTATGCAGTTAAAAATGCCAGACCCCAGCTGATACCCCCCTAATGCTCTCTCCCCTTTCTCTCACATCCACATACACCCCTCCCCTTCTTCTCTGCTCTCTCTTACCCCCCCCATCACACCCTCTTTTTTTGTCCGTCCCCTTCCCGCCCCTTCCCCAACGACAGTTACCTAGTAATGGAGCTGATGGATGCCAACCTCTGCCAAGTCATTCAGATGGAGCTGGACCATGAGCGGCTGTCCTATCTCCTGTACCAGATGCTGTGCGGAATAAAGCACCTCCACTCGGCGGGGATCATCCACAGGGTCTGTGCTCTTTAGCCTAAAGCCTGTCCGCCTAAACAAAAATACTGCCGTATGCAGCCAAGGTTGCACTGACAGCAAAAAGCTTAATAATCAGTTAAGGTGAGGGAGGGGGAGGGGTTTCATCCCCTGGGCTGATTACAAAAAGCCAGACCTCTGCCTGCCTGCCTGACTGCAGCTGCTGCTGTGGACTGCATTGCGCTGTTGAGGCAGGGACGTGTTGAGAGGCGACAGGAGGGAAGCGATCAAGTGATCCTCAGTAAACATCGCCGTCCCGTAGTCCTGTTTCACCTTGACTTTACCTCTGTCTTATACAGTGTACTGCTTTTGCACAGATGTGACCAGAGGCCTTTATGTTAATGAATCTCCTGTCACTGCACAAGGTCATGTCTCATGAATGGCGACCTTTGAAAATTACCTATGCAAATTTCATTTGAAACCGTGGATAATCAAGCGTTAAATGAATAAAAATTGTTTCACTCTGACACATGTATCGATAGGTGATGAGAAAACAGAGGAACACTGAAAGGAAATAAGTCATCTTTTTCAAGGTTAATGGTGTGGAAAGACTTGTTTGTTGAGAGTGGAATACAGAACATTAGTTTTGATACACTTTAGCCCTTGGAAATATACTGTATTGTTGGTCAATTTTCAGTTAGACAGCACCATAACTGAAACCAAAAATAGTGAATAATGCTTTGCTTTCTAAAGCCCACACAGTTTATAACTTCTTACAGTTTATAACTTCTTATAACTTCTTATTATTTTGATAAATAGTGACACACATTTACACTGACCCACACATCCAGAATTCTGCTTCTGTTTGCTGTTTTCAATTTTCATAAAATTTTTTATCTTTACAATATATTATCAGCATAAAGATTCGAGTGGAAAGTTGAATTGACATGCATTTCTATGTAAAATAAATATAGTTCTTTTGAACTTTCTATTCTATATAAAAATCTTGAAAAAATGTATCACTTTTCCACAAAAAATATTAAGCAGCATAGCTGTTTTTAACATTGATAATAAGAAAAAATGTTTATTGAGCACCAAATCAGCATATGAGAACGATTTCTAAAGGATCATGTAACACTAATGACTGCTGAAAATTGAGGTTTGCCATCACATCCATAAATTACATTTTAAAATATAATAAACTAGACAACAGTTATTATAAATTGTAATAATATTTTACAATATTGCTGTTTCTCCTGTATTTTTAAGCCTTGGTGAGCATAAAAGACTTCTTTTAAAATTATTTAAAAAAACTTACAGACACCAAACTTTTGAACATTATGCCACAACCGTTTTCATTAATATTAGTACCATTATTTAAAATCCTAAAACATGTTTATTTATCCAAGTTTTGAATTTTTTTTAGGTCTCATACATTTGGACTGCCACTATATTTTTAATCGCTGTTAAAATGCAAAAAATCAGGTTCAAGCTCTCATTTAAATGGAAGAATGCCAAACTGACTAATATTCTGTCTTGTGATTCTTTAGGATCTGAAACCCAGCAACATCGTGGTAAAGTCAGACTGTACCCTGAAGATCCTGGATTTCGGTCTGGCCAGGACAGCAGCTACGGGTCTGCTGATGACACCATATGTGGTGACACGTTACTACAGAGCCCCTGAAGTCATCCTGGGAATGGGATATCAAGCCAATGGTCAGTGCTGCTGACAAGCTGCGGAATGCCTAGTTGGCACATCCTATGCATGCTTAACGGCCAATATCATTCTCGTGTTGCAGGTTTCATTTCACGCTTTTATAGGCCTCTCTAATGCTTTCTTTGCACTAATAGCCTTGCGGTTTCATCACCAAAATGTGTTACGAGGGATAAGATTTGTTGGGAATTCTTTCTTTTTTGTTTTCTCTTTGATGAAATGTGAAGCCTGTTCAGTGTGTGATGAGTAGACAATGGCTTGGTGTGTTCATTCATTTCTTACCCAAACTATAATGAATAAAGCAAGCTCTTATGCAACAGTACAAAAATACTAACACCCCCTGACTTCCTGCTTTACTGTTTTCTCTCTTTCCCTCTGCTGCACGTGCTTAGTGGACATTTGGTCTGTGGGCTGCATTTTGGCAGAAATGGTCCGTCACAAAATCCTTTTTCCTGGGAGGGACTGTATCCTTGAGCCGTACAAGTAAAAAAAATGCATCATCGACGCTAGAATTGTCTGTTGTCATTTTGACAAACTGCGTTTTATCAAGGGGCACATAATTAGCTAGATATACTGTATAGTCCCTCGCTAGTTTGGCATTAATTTTTATGAAGATTATTTTATAGTGTGTTCTTTGTTTTGCATGATGTGTGTTCATCAGACATTGGTTGGTTGTGTTTTGGTGACAGCTATTTTTTTGCATTTCATTCCCTTAGTTTGTGTGAGGGGCGTTTTTGACTTTCCAGTTGACTTTCTGGATAATTTTGGCTTTATTTAAGTGAACATCATTATTTTGAAGGGTTAGTTTTGAATTTTTGCGCTGGTACCTGCTTTTTTAATAATTAGTTGTTTTTCATTGGTACTGTTCTAGTTTCATATTAAATAAAAAAGGAGCTAAGGTTTTGAGAATAAAGTCATAACATTATGCATATTATGAGATTATTCTCAAGTTTATTCTAGAAATTCTTTTTAAAATTATTTTTTATGACACTGAACTAGTTGTTTTGACATTCATTCACCCATTCTAGCTGTTCTGTTCTCTGTTCTTGTGATAAGGGTCTGAGACTGTTGTAGTTTCATATTGTAAAATTACTCCTGAGCACTGAATCGGTTGCATGTATGAGCTTATTGAAGGTTTTTCCCTCTTTGTGATGTACACTACCATTCAAGAAACTACTGTACTACTGTACCATAATCAAGCCATTATTAGAAAGGAATTTTTTATTTCGAATGCATTTAAATTTTCTATTCATCAAAGAGTCTTGAAGAAAGACTATTTTTGATTTTTACTGTATTTCGATTAAACAAATGCAGGCTTGGTGAGCATTAAAGACTTTTAAAACATTTAGTAAATCTTACCAACTCCAAACGTTTGAATGGTAGTGTATATTAGAAATTTGGGATCTTTGAGGTATGCCATTAGGTCAAGGGTGGTTTGATGGTGTTTGAGAACACATTGTCAATCACTGTCCATTGTCCATGTCATCTGTAAAAAATCTAAAAATCTGAATCTGTAATATTGTACAACATTTTATCCTTCCATCATAATCAGTTAATGAGTCACCATTGTGAGTCACAACATGAGTGTAAATGGTCAGGCCTGTAATTCACTGTGAAACTCGTTTCCGGTTTATTTATAGTATTGCGATGATTATTCTGTTACGTCTGTGCTCCATCCTCGCTGATTTTCCCTGCTAGACATGGCAGATACTGCATGACGCACATCACTCTTCTTGCCATCTGATTTCAACATCTTTTTGTCTTTTGTCATTTTGCCTCCCTTTTTTTTTATTCTGTGTTGCATGCTAATTTCACTTTCATTTCATTTTTCAGTGGATGTATGGTCTGTTGGCTGTATCATGGCTGAAATAGTCAGAGGTAGTGTATTGTTTCCAGGTTCAGATCGTATCCTTACCTGTCTGTCGTGTATACCATCCATTCCATGGTCATCACTTCTCTTTATTAAACACAATACATTGTTTTCCATGGTACACTCTGGCTTTTAGGACTAAATAGACTTAGCATAGGCCAATGTACAACATTTATGGAAAGCATCCAAGAAGATCATTTTAGATATTGTAGGCCTATTTATACTTTTCTTAACCCTCTAATGCCTGAAGATATTGATCAGTGGAACAAAGTCATAGAGCAGCTGGGAACACCATCCCAGGAGTTCATGATGAAACTCAACCAGTCTGTGCGGACCTACGTGGAGAACAGGCCGCGGTACACTGGATACAACTTTGAGAAGCTCTTTCCCGACGTCCTTTTCCCTGCTGATTCAGAACACAACAAGCTGAAAGGTACATCTGCTTGAAGACTTAAATGGGTGACATTATTTTCTGTAGCATTTTACTTAATTGGGCAGGTGTGCAATTGCTGCTTGCAAATGTGCATGTCAAAATGTTAATATTAAAGGTTTCATCCATTATTTAACTGACAGACATATTTGCAGAACAAAAACAACCTAATTCGCAATTCTAATCATTTCCAGTGCATTCACAGTAGGTGGCCTGAATAATCTGCTGTGTGGTCGAGGTGACATGTCAAGGCACTTGAGAACAGCTGAAGCATCATTAACTCTTTGTACTGAATGTGATTTGTTATGCAGCGAGCCAGGCACGGGACCTGCTGTCTAAAATGCTGGTGATAGATGCATCCAAACGAATCTCTGTGGATGAAGCTCTGCAGCACCCCTACATTAATGTGTGGTACGACCCAGCTGAAGTGGAAGCGGTGAGTTTATGCGCATTCACATACACCAATTTCCAATTCAGTGCTGTCAACTACACATGCAAGCACATTGTAATTTTGATGAATAGTCTACAAAAATAATGTTGGATTTTGTTTTCCCAAATCATCAAAGCAAGGGCTGCAATTTTGAAACATTTTTACCAAAACTGTTACGATTACTGTTACAACTTTTATTATTTCTAGAAATAAATTTGCAAAATAAATAAGCAAATCAAAGTTTTTAAAAAAAAATATTTTTAAAAGAGATCTCTTATGCTCACCAAAGCCACATTTATTTGATCAAAGATTAGTAGTATCAGTAATAACTGTTTCTATTTCACCGTATTTTAAAATGTAATTTATTCCTATGATGGCAAAGCTAAATTTTCAGAAGCAATTAGTTCAGTCTTCAGTGTCACATGATCCTTCAGAAATCATTCAAATTCTGCTTAACATTTTTGTTAATTGTGATGCATTCAGGTTTCTTTGAGTTCAAAGAACAGCATTTAATTGAAACCGAAATCTTGTACAAAAGATCACTTTTGATCAATTTAATAAGTCATTGCTGAATGAAATTAATTTCTTTCAAAAACAAAAACATGGAGTTTGTGGCTGTTTTTGTTTTCTTTTTCAGATAAGCTCATATTCAACACATTGATTGTTTTTCTCACCAGTATAATAATGTGTGCTTATCTTTCTCTCTTCAGCCACCGCCTCTAATCACAGACAAACAGCTCGATGAGAGGGAACACACAGTGGAGGAGTGGAAAGGTGGTTTGTTTTTCTAACTTTAAAGTTCACAGAGTGAAATCCGATGCAAAAGGAAAGTACCAGAGGCTGAGAATGAACATCATTTGCCCACTGCACACGCGGTCGAAATCTTGTCTGCAGGGGTCACCTGATTGAATAGTGTTAATAAGCTCCTCAGCATGTTTAAATGTCTGACGGCAGTTGCTTAAATTAGAAAGATTGATATTTCTTTCAACTCATGGAGCGTGTGCTGTCAACTTAAACCTTGCCAGTTTCCATGACTTCGTTCATCTGTTCAGCCTATGACAGTAAATATCTAAGTAACAATGCAACTCATTTTTTTCAGCTGCATGACAGTAGCTCAACTGTTTTCAAATTTCCTATGACAAACTAGTTTTTCCAACAAGTTCCTAAAACTGTTGCCAGTTTCGATTCAGATTAGTGAATCAGTTCATTTGGAGGAAAAACAAAACAATTGACTTTAATTTCAATCCAAGTATGTAATTAAATGCTGGTGTTCATCACCATGTTTTCAAGTTATTAGGTATTTTTTTCCTAGTTTTTATGTATCTGTTCAGTTTAATTAAACCCAATTGAAATCCCCATGGATAGACACAAATAGATACATTTACAAAGCTTTATTTCCTTAAATGGCTTATTTAGATATAAATTGTATAAAAATCTTAGATATAAAGATACAAATCTGTTCTTTCTCTCGCATTATATTCGAACTGTTGTTTCTGTGTTTTCTTTGTCGTCTTCAGAGCTGATCTATAAAGAAGTCCTGGATTGGGAAGAACGGATGAAAAACGGTGTCATTCGAGGTCAGCCTTCCCCTATAGGTTAGTAAGATGATTTTCTCTTAGTCTAATGCAGACTGTTGATTATCTTTTATTTTAATTGATTTTCCATTTGCATATAACCACACATCATGTTTGGGTGATCTAACTGACTGTTGTGTTTCACATAGCACAGGTGCAGCAGTGATCAACGGCTCACCCCAGCCCTCCTCCTCTTCCTCCATCAATGATGTCTCCTCCATGTCCACAGAGCCCACCGTGGCCTCAGACACAGACAGCAGCCTGGAGGCCTCCGCGGGACCCCTGAGCTGCTGCAGATGACTATCACCTTCCCCTGGAGATTCTCTGTGTGTGGCATGGTATCAGATTTAGGCCAGTCTAATACTTTGTTTCGGGTCGGGTATGGCTTTTTTGAGTTCCGCTCTAGATTCTGTAAATGACTACACAGTTTTATCTTTTTAGCAACAGCCCTAACAGGCTCAGCCAATGATAGTGAACTCCTTAACAAATCTCTTCTTTTATAAGCTACGTTTAAAGTATTTTGTCATGTTGTCGTAGAGTGATTTTGGAAGGTAATCTGTAAAGATTGAATTGTGAATATATTTTCTCAAATTAATTTATTTTGAATCTTTTTTTCCTGGTCAATGTATAATTTTCTTGGTCACTTGGGATATGAAAGTCTTTAGAAACAAGTCCATTTTAGTATTTTACAATGGACATAACCATATTGCACAAATTAATATCAGAATAGTTATTTAAGTACATTTTGACATAACTTGCCTGAGGTGGCTTTTTCTGGATCATGTTTTTGTGTTTATATTTTGTACAGTTTCATTTAGATATAATAACTCACAACATCAAAAAAAATATTTTTATATGTACATTGATTTATTTTACCAGGCTGTTCCTTTTTTCATGAATAGTTTTGCTGCTGGTTAATTTCCTGGTTGACTGTGAAATGTGATGTGCTTGTGCGTATGTCTCTGGTGTTCTAGTTCTTGTCCTAGTCCGAGTTACCTAGGATTTCAGCACCTTTTTTTAGTTTTTATAATTATAAAATAATTTGTTTTACCCCTTCAAAATCTGCATATAGAACAAGCATTGTGCTTCATTAGCTGTGATTGTATCATTTTGCAGTTTTTCTCTAATATTTTTCCAACGCCTAATAAGGTTCGTTTTGAGTCAGACATTTTCTGAGCTTGTAGAACAAATATTTGAGAAATTCTTATTATTTGGAACACCAACAAAAGAGTCTACACTGGTTCATTTCTGGCATATTCCATTAGAGCTGTTAAGCTACTTATTCATTTATTTTTGTACAACAGTGAAATGAACCAGATTTGGAAATAATTTATCTCTTGATCGGTTTTACTTTTAGTGCTTTTTTTTTTGTTTCCCCTGTCAGGTTGGAAGGTCTTTAATGGCATGTGATGTGCTGGAAATGAACGGGACCTACTGTACGTACGTGCTTTGTAACTTGTGACATTGAATACTGTGGATCTCCACACATTATTTGATAAAGTTTAAGATATATCAGGGAAGTGGGTTTCTCTTACATTTGCTTTTGAATGTGAAGGTGAGAGAATGTTGAATAGGCCTGAAGTTGTGGAGTAGAAAGTGTGAATGTGAATGTTGTTGACATATGGGGTTCAGCCCATTGGATTTATTTACCTGTGCACAGGGTAAAAAACAAAATATTTTGCTATTACTTTATATTATTGTTGTTTTGTTTTTAAGTGCTCTTAACGGTGGCAATGATATTAAGCCCTACATACTTACCTGGGAAGCCTGAGCCTGCTGTAACAGCAAAGAGCAAAAGCTTCTGAACATGTGTTATGTTTTAGGCATGAAACACACGAGCCATTTTAAGGTCGAGTCTGAACTACCTCACACTGATACCATACAGCTCACATTTTACAAGTATTACTGAAACCTTGATTTCATTTTATTTATTTATTCAGAAAAATAGTGTTGAAGTGTCTGTATAGTTTGAATCTGTGAGAATGTACTGTATGTATGTGTATACAATTCAACGAGTGCGTGTCTTTGTTTATCCTAGAGTTTTTTGTTTTCTTCAGCTCACGTGCAGTAACTCTCAAAGCTGAACAATGAACTGTGTTATTTCAGACTCGACATCTATGCGATGGTTCTGTCCATGTTTTTGCTGTTTCGAGAAAAAGAAAAGAGAATTATAAAAAAGGGAGAGGAAAAGTTCCTCGTCCCCAATCTCAATGATGGCCGGTATCTTGCATGACCTGCTTAGCATTTGATTTTAGTCCAAAACACTGTACAAGAACTATAAGATCACGGTGCTGGGTTTATTAGGCTTCACAAACTGATGCAGTTGTTTTATATTAGGGTTAGCAGATTACCACCTCATTAGAACGCACTGAAATTCAACTGTGTTAACATCATAACAACTGGAAAAATGGAAATAAACAGTTGGAAAATGGGTTTGCTTGTGTTTGTTTTTTTTTTCCCATCATTGTTCCCTCTTATTCTTAGTTTATCTTGACTGTGACCAACTTTATTTGATTTTAGATGTTGCTGCTTTCTACATATACAGGTGCATCTCAAAAAATTAGAATATCATAAAAAAACTTCATTTTTTTGTAACTTATTTCAAAAAGTGAAACTTTCATATATATTTTAGATTCATTACATGAAAAGTAAAACATTTCAAGAGTTTTTTGTTTTAATTTTGATGATTAGAGCTTACAGCTTATGAAAGTCAAAATCCAGTATCTCAAAATATTAGAATATTTCCTAAGATCAATCAAAAAAAGGATTTTCAAAACAGAAAAGTTTAAGTTCTTTAAAGTATGTTCATTTATGCACTCAGTACTTGGTCGGGGCTCTTTTAGCACAAACTTCAGCATCAGTGAGGAGTGGCATGGAAGCGATCAGCCTGTGGCACTGCTGAGGCACTATTGAGCCTTCAGCTCGTCTGTATTGTTGGATCGACTGTTTTTCATCTTTCTCTTGAAAATATACCATAGATTCTATATGGGGTTCAGGTCAGGCATGTTGGCTGGCCAATCAAGCATAGTAATATCATGGTCGGCGAACCACTTGGAAGTGGTTTTGGCACCGTGGGCAGGTGCTAAAGTCCTGCTGGGAAAAGAAATCAGCATCTCCATAAAGCTTGTCAGCAGATGGAAGCATAAAGTGCTCCAAAATCTCCTGGTAGACAGCTGCATTGACTTTGGACTTGATAAAACACAATGGACCAACACCAGCAGATGTCACGGCACCCCAAATCATCACTGACTGTGGAAACTTCAAACTGGACTTCAAGCAGCTTGGATTCTGTGCCTCTCCAGACTCCAGACCTTGATTTCCAAATGAAATGCAAAATTTACTTTTATCTGAAAAGAGGACCTTGGACCACAGAGTAACAGTCCAGTTCTTTTTCTCCTTAGCCCAGGTAAGATGCTTCTGACGTTGTTTCTGTTTCAGAAGTGGCTTGGTAGCCCTTTTCCTGAAGACGTCTGAGCGTGGTGACTCTTGATGCACTGAATCCAGCTTCAGTCCACTCCTTGTGAAGCTCTCTCAACTGTTTGAATCTGCTTTGCTTGACAGTATTCTCAAGCTTGCGGTCATCCCTGTTGCTTGTGCACCTTTTCCTACCCAATTTCTTCCTTCCAGTCAACTTTGCATTTAATATGCTTTGATACAGCACTCTGTGAACAGCCACTCCTTTCAGTAATGGCCTTCTGTGACTTACCCTCTTCGTGGAGGGTGTCAACGAGTGTCTTCTGGACCATTGCCAATTCAGCAGTCTTCCCCATTATTGTGGTATCAAAGAACAAGAGATACCCAGAATTTATATTGTAGGGATGGTCATTTAATGACACTTAAATATAAATATTCTAATATTTTTTGAGATGCACCTGTGTTACCAAAGACTTTGAAAGGATACACTCTTAAAAATAAAGGTGCTTAAAAGGTTCTTCACAGCGATGCCATAGAATAACCATTTTTGGTTCCACAAAGAAACATTCAGTCAAGGGTTCTTTACAGAACCATCTCTTTCTTACCTTTTTATAATCCGAAGAACCTTCATTCACCACAAAGAAACTTTTGTGAAACAGAAAGGTTCTTCAGATTTTAAAGGTTCTTTATGGAACCATTTAGACAAAGAAGGTTCTTCTATGGCATCGTGAAGGACCTTTATTTTTAAGTGCAGTTAACCCAAAAATGAAAATTGTCATCATCTACTCACCCTCATGACGTTATTTAAAATGTGCATTAAAAAAAAATCTTAATGTTTGTTTTGAAGATGAACAAATGCTTAGAAAGATGAGTGTAATTGATGACAGAATGTTCATCCCTTATTTTTGTAATATTATCCCTTTTTTGTCATTTTTGAAATGTTTGATAGAAAACATATCTTTTGCACAACATTGTCAGTATACGTTTCAGTTTTTATATCACTCCTTATCAACTTTCAGACTAACTTCAGACTTTCCTTGATGTATCATAAAGTCACAAAATTGTTTTGATGACAACGGTAATTTATTACGAAGACTTGTCAGTCTTCATTTGAAATGAAACGCCCATTTTTTTGAAGACCTCTACTTTGGCACTTTCTGCATTCAGGAATCAATTAACAGAAAAAAACGACCACACGAACATACAGTATGTGCATACTTTAAAAAACAAACAAAAAAAAGCTACTTTAACACATTCAAGTATACGTCAGCCTTAGTTCCATCATCTATTTTATATAAAGACACCCATTCATTGAGTGTTTTGAAAAACACCACCTGAGAAATAGTTCTAGGTACATTAATAAGCTTAAATAAATACTAGCCTTGGCAATCTTGCAGCTGAAGTAATCTTTCGATACAGTTGAGATTTTAACAGTTGTACAGTTGGACAGTTTGGATGGTGTTACCTCATCTAATCCAAAAAAGTATTTTTTTCTAGTGCATTTTACTTACAATAAAGGGATTTGCTGAAAAGAGTTTGTGTCTGTGAGGTCTCATGTCTGGAAGTGCGAGGCACAGTGTGATGGGATGCAGCTTGTACGTATATATGGTGACTGGTTTTAAATGATGTAGACTTTGGATGAAAAAGGATTGTGTGATAATTTCCCCAAGTTTAGCAGGACATCTTTCATACCATGCATTAACAGGAAATGCCACTAAAATGACCTGCCTTATGTGAGAGCCCAATACTGGAAACAGTCTGGTCAGAAATGTCATGCTTTGGTATTATCAGTGCATGTTAGTTTATGCAAGTGATACTGAATGGCACCTTAAAGGAATAGTTCACCTGAAAATGAAATATTGTTATTATTTACAAATAGCAAGTGGCAAGTTTGATATTAAGAACAAGATTTACATTTTGGTATGTTCTTCACACAAAATGTGCACTACTTGTGAAGATTTTTCAAAAATTCTCCTTTTGTTCTCTGCAGAAAAACAGCATATTGGTTTGGAATGATACAAGGGTGAGTAAATAACCATTGAATTTGTATTTTTGTGTGAACTATCCCTTTAAAATGTAAGACTGAAGATCAGAGAGAAAAGTGTAACTGCTACACATGATCAAGTCGCCGTAACAAAACAGCACAAAATTACCTCTGAATACTCATGATGCATGAGCAGAGAGATTTCGAAATTCTATCTACAACAAACACATAGTCTCTCGGTGTTAAATCAGGAGGCCTGTCAGAGGGCCAGTCAAATTTTGCTTGTCCTTGTTCCCAACGTAAGATCTCCCAAAGTGGAGAAGAACTCCTCCATCTCATTCTGAAGCAAGCGGTTGCGGGTCTCTGCGTCCTCACGGGCCCGCTCAGAGTTGCGGAGTTTAATCTCCAACATGCGATACTTTTTCTTCTCCTGGTCCAACTCCTCCTCTAGTCTCTCCATTTGGTTACGCATAGTGACACTTGATTCCTCTAGCCTTAGAAAAATATATTGTTAATTTACATTTTAAAATTCACGCCAAATACTCCATGTGATATTGTTGGAAATGCAAAGAAAACGATAAAAAATTTAAATGTTGTTATTTGGCAAGTTTGATGTTAAGAACAAGATTTACATTTTGGTTTGTTCTTCACCCAAAACATTAATACACTATAAAAATACACTTAAAAATATAAAAATACACTTTTTTAACTTCTGAAGATTTTTTTTTAAATTCTCCTTTTAAATTACACACTATTTATTGTGATTTATTTAATAATAAATTGCTATTTATTGTAAAAGTTAATCATATAAACATAAAGGTGAAGTGTTTAATTTCCACATTACTAGCAGATTACTAGAAAATGCACAAATAATAATTGTTGCCAAGCAGGTTTCTCAAACACTCCCTCCTGTTGGCAGAGACAGAAAGCCACGCCCCAAACTCACACCATTGGTTGAGACCTTGTTGCTGTTTTGAGCTGGTCAGATTTCTCAAACAGAACAATGTTTTGATTAGACCAAGATTCAATGTTTTTACTCTTTTCATGAGAAAGCAACCAACAAAATGGCTTCCTAATGTATGCATATTAAATCTATAATAGGAGAAAGTATTTTATAGTCACCATAATCTGCTTGATAAGTCATAATGTAAGGAATACTGTTTCCAGGTCCAAGCCTCTATTTGCTTCGGATATTAATGAGCCATATTTATTCATATCACACATTTAAGCTCAGCTTTTAAAAACTCACGGTGTACACAACAGTCTCCAGGCTCACGATTAATAAAAGATGAATCACTGTCTGGCCAACTGAGATTTTGCTATGAAGATAAATGTTAGGATCATGACTTTTCGGTACTACTACAGCACAACGTTAGTGTGCAGTATATTACCACCGTTTGTAGTTTGCTTTTGGCATCTGATTGAGCGTTTGGACCCAAAAGCGGTAATAAGTGATGTTTTTTTTGCAAACATGAGGTCGCAGCAATTAGTGATAACAATGCAATCAATTCTAGATGGACAAAATCAAGTTCTGTAATAAATGATGATAGCAATTTTTGTTTCATACCTACTTTAACACTGAAAAAACTATACACTTAACACTACTGCAATAATGAGAAAGTGTACACTACTCACATCTTGAGCTTAATTTAAGTGTTTCAAGTAAACTTTACCTTATGAAGTCTAAAGACATAATACATATCATTAATGTGCTGTGGATTTCACACATACCTTCGTATTCGAGATTCGTAGTTGGCCTTCTGTTTCTTGAACTCGTCTTTCAGCTCTGTTACCAGGGTGTTAAGTGCTGTCGTGCTAATATCAGTATCTCCTGTGACGTTCACCGCATCTTCTCCATTTCCATTCTCACTGCAGCCTGCACTGCTCACACACATTTCCAGTGCTTCACTGCTCTCAGTGACCTCCGAATTCCTGTCTTCACTTTGCCCTTGGACAGACCCTGCAGCTGACCAATCCACCTTCACAGAGTTCAATCCAGAGGGGTCACTGCCCACAGAGTCGGCCACTAAGATCTCACAGGAGGACGTCGACCAGGGCGTGCTCGCAACGCTGGGTACACTGAGACTGGATGAGGTCACGTTGTCATAAGTGGACAGACGGTGCGACAGGGCTGAATCCTTGCCCATGCGCTCTCCTGATGACGTACGCCGGTGACTGCGCAGAGAAGAAAGCCCGTTCATCAACCAGTTGCCTGTACTGGGCAAGGTGGACACATCCACAGACGAGCCCCCAATTTTTGTGGGCTGAGCGCGTACCCCTCCGATCTTGAAGGAGTATTTCCAGGAGGGGAGGGATTTCGCCTGTTTGCTGGGGCTGACTGTCACCCCAGCTTTTCCCTGAGGTGTCATTTTGGCAGTGGTAGGGGCACCTGTATTGATATCTAAAGATGTGGCACTGCCACAAACACTCTCTGCCACTTTGGACGTCTGGCTTGGCGATGAGCAGTTCAGCATCTCCTCATCAGAGATCCACTCTGCCGTGCCTCGCTGACCCGGAAGACAACTTCCAGTCTGTTCGGAAGACACATCTCCTTCAGTCCCCACATACAGACGCTCATGTTCACTGATCAACACCGTCATTAGGTGCTGAACCTGGGAGGTTCCTGAGAAAAAAATGAAAATAACTCAGATATGAGTTTCTACATTTTAAAAAATGTAAGTATAATCAAACTGACTCTACCAGTTGTTTCAACTTATATTATATTAAACTGATAAATATTACAATGTCCAGACGTACTTACCTTCCATCATTGAAACAGGGTCCTCTACTTTAGGCCGAAGGATATTCGGTCCAAAAACTGTTGCGAGGTTCTGAACGCTCATTTTGTTCTCATTCGAGTGTGACTGCACCTCATCTAAGAATCTACATGAAAACATACAGTGAATACAAGAGACATTCATTCATCACTCATTTAAATCATCAAAGAAATTGTTTCAACAACATCGCCTGAGAAAATGAGAAACGAGAAAACTGATATGATGCTATATATTCACTTACTTGCAAATGTACTTTAACAAATTATAATTAGCCTGAGGAAGAGTGTTCACCTGCTTCACAAGCTCACTGAGTCCCTTTAGAAGACACATGGGAACAAGATACATTACAAATCCAGGAAACAAGGTTTTTGGTGGGGGAAAATGCAGTGAGCTTTTCAAAACCACCACTGTGGAAAAAAATACTTCATTGAATATGCCTTTGTAGTGTACTATAAATGTTAAAAGTAATATACATGCAGATATAAAATAAAAATCCAATAAATAGTATACAGAGTACACATTCATGTTTATAATGTTATTTTAAATAATTAAATAATTTTAAATAAAATGAATTCTGTCATGTTTTAATGGAAAATACTTATTTTACATGTAAAGTACTTGATTATTATTTTAACTGCACTGTTTTTGACATTACATTAAATATTCATATATTTTAAAGTAAAGCATGTCTTAGTTTGCTTGTCAGAAGAAATGAAAAAAATAAATTCTGAAATTACATCTAAAGATGTACATGTTCATTCATTCATTCATTCTTTCATTCATTCATTCATAAGTTCCACTTAAGTGGGTCAAAATTGAAATACAATACAATACAATACTATATTCTATGTTCTTAATAGCATGCAGTTGTCTGTCAAAAGTGTCTGAAAACATTATATTCAGTGCACACTTTTTTCTTTTAAAGTATATTATTTCAATAATAAATACTCAAATACTCATTAAACATATGCTGAAGTTCACTTCTTTTTTTGCAAGGGCAATCATTATTTAATTCAACTTCATCTCATTGAAAACTGATGTATAGCAGACTCACCACTTCTTCATCTTTTAGCAGAAGCTGTGCACAGGTTAGAAAGTCCTCATATTTATTAAAGGGGATCACAGGCTCTGGCAACTCCCTGAGGTAAAGCTTCAGGAGGGACGCCACTGTGTGAACGTCAGTGTTACTGCAAGAGGTCACACAGGTCAGGGGGATACACAAATACATCAGTTTATTTTTCTTGACTAGACAAGTATGGTGAACTGGTCCAGCACCCTGACAAGCACCTAACCAGCATAAGCCAGCCTAGATATAGAAACTCTAATAATCAGTTTATTGGTCATTCCAAAGAAAGCTAGTTGTCTGCATTTGACTTCTGCTACAACTGAAACTTGGCATTATTTAGTGGAAATATTGTTGGGTTTTATGATGAATTGCTTGTGCTATTCTTCATTTGAAAGTCACTTTGAATAAAGGTGTCTACTGAATAATTAATTGTAAATGTAAAAGGATGTTTTAAACTTGTCTTACCTGTCAAACAGAGGCTTATCCCCACAGTCAAAAGCATCTTGGAGTTCTTTGACCAGGTTGGCCTGTCCTGGCATCCTAAAGAGACCTTCCTCTTTCAGACCCTGCTCGCGTATGAAGTCCACACACTGCTCCACCAGCAGAGGGGCCAGTCGGGGTCCAAACTTTCTCTCATACTGTACTGTGTCCTCCAGGCGCTGGCCAAAGATACCTACAATACAAGCACCAGAGAAACATGTAAAAACACTGATACTGTATAAAACACATTTGTAAACCCGCAAAGACATTAGGCTATCAAATTCTTAGAATTCAAAATAGGTTTAACAAAATTCAAATACATCTCCAAAATTGACTGTCAAAGACTATACAGTATCCTATCCTACCTTGCAATACATCAGTTCTGCCTTGTATACTACAATCTTCAGCAAGCACACACAAGTCACGATTAACGAACAGACAAGACAGAGCTGTAACTTCAGGCATGAGGCACATGACAGATCCCTGCTGGCACGGGCAGCAGTCCACTTCAGGCACAAGTGAACAGTGATGCATTAGAATGTGAGTGAGTGTGCACACACCTGTTTTTGCCCTCTTTCATTGTAATGGTAATCCAGCCTCACAGAGTGTGGAGAGAATGTGGGATGAGCACAAGTGATTACATGGAAAGGAATCATATTGCTTAACCCATCATTGCCCAGATTTTTCCCAGCGATGATTATAATTATTTACACAATTATTTAGAATTATTTAAAGGCAACTAGTGATCGCGACGTTCCACATACAGTCCAGCAGCACTGGGACCGCTGTTATCACTCGCATTTTTTTTTAATATTTTGAATTAGCTTTTATATTGAGTTTTCATTTTAGCTTAAGTTTTAGGAATTTTATTATGTGCTTTTGTGCTAAATTATGTGCTAAATATTTCAATTTTAGTTTAAACGATTTTCCAGTTTCAGTTTTCGTCGCAGTACTTCAGCTGTTTCAGTTAGTTGCAAAAGCAACATTTCATGTGCTCTTTTAACGTTTTTAAATTTACATTTTTAATTTACAATTAACAAAAAGATTTTTAATAGCTTTAATTTTGTATTAGTTAACGATAACAACACAGGATCGAAGGTTACATCAGTAGGTGGTGGCAATCTTTATAGTAGAACATATAATCATTCAGTCAACCTTTTCGTTCAAAACACTGATTCGTTCAGAAACAAAACACCACCTACTGTGCTGAGAATCGCAACGGCCATTTTACTACATGGCTTTGTTTGGAAACATGTTCTTTGACGAGCAAAAATAGACAAAGTAACTGGCAATATTGTGTCTAAAGTGTAAGTTACTTAACTTATTTTTATTGAACTGTTACATTTGTGCCATCGGTATGAATATCAAAGTATTAGTGATACTTAATGTAAATACATCTTTTGTAGGCTTATAGCATCCAGTAAACCAATAACAAGACTGAGATACGTTTACAAGTGCATCGAACTTGGCTTCCCACCCCACCCTGAGGCTTGTGAGGTGAGATTTGAAGTTTAAGGGCGATATTGAGAAGTCCGGTTGCTGTTGTGTCTATATAAGCTATGCTGAGACCTGCATTCTTTGTGGGACACATACCAATGGCTTCCTGTGGTGGATATTTAATATCATTGAAATTATATTAAAATGTTTGCCTTTATTCAGACACCCAAAAATAATCTATTTTATTAAATACCTGTAACACAATGCCTAAAGATTCAGCCAGTCATTCAGAATCTTGTTAGTGCTGTTGTTATTTTAGTGTGCCTGTATATCAGCCATGCAGCATGATATACAATCAGGTCCATAAATATTGGGACATCGACACAATTCTAACATTTTTGGCTCTATACACCACCACAATGGATTTCAAATGAAACGAACAAG